>JAPYZN010000843.1:0-22019 GCA_030522865.1 Psyttalia lounsburyi
AATTATCGTTTACTTCTAATCATGAATATTTAGCGATTGAAAAAAAAATCGCCAACAGAAACAAACTAAATTTTCAAATCTACTGAACATTAACCGCGCACTCTCCTAGTTCCCGTACGCATCACACGAGTGCGCTCCGACATATCCGGTGAGCAGGGAACGTCACAGCGCTTCCCGCGCATACATGACAATTACGCCAATAATTTCGTAACCGATTCGTCAACAAAAGAGACAAAAACAAACCCTCGCGAACCCTCAAAAAGATCCCGTGTCAAGTTGAAAATGGCTGACGACGAGAGCTCGGAGAGTAGTGACGATTACCTCATATCTCCGGACAAAATCGACCTGGATAGTGAGTTTTTTTCGCAGGCGACGTCGAAATCCAAACCTAACCATGCACCCGCGGACTGCATATCGTCCAACGACTCGTCAGACGACGACTTCGTCGAGGAAGAGAGGAGAGACTCTTCGGTGCTGCTGGCGGAGGTCCTGAAGAACCTCGAGAAAGCCAAGAGCAGTCCTCAGGTGTCTGCACTACCCCCGAAAGCCACATCTCCAGGGAAGAAATCGAAGCAAGAACTCGCAGACGAGATAACCGACTTGTTGGCAGGAGAGAGTGGCCTGGGGAGTTTTGATGCTCAAACTGACGGAGAAGATGAGGAAAAACCCGCCGAAGAAGTCTCCAAATACACAATTCCCAAGGAGGGCATTGCCATCACTCTTCCAGGGACTGAAATGCTCTTCAATAGGAGAAAAAAACGAGGGATTGATCTTGAGGCACAACTCATCAAGAAGATGAACCAGAGGTTGAGAGCTAGTCAGTTGTACACGCATAAGGTTGGCCTGCTCTGCTGGCTTGCTCACGGATTCCACCTGAATGTCCAGGTTAGAGACAGGCAAAAATATATCTTGCTGTTTTCAGAGAAAGTAGCACAAATAGACTGTAAAAGAGGGCTAATAAATCGATTAATTTCAATAAATTCTTCTACTCCAGGTCAACGACTCTGAGATTCTATCAACAGCCATGAGCCTGGTACCCCAGTCATACTGTCCCGATGGCCGAGTCGACCTGAAGTACCTGGAGGGCTTCACCAAGTGGTTCAAGAAGATCATCAAAGTTGAGTTCAGCAAACAAGACGTGGGGATCACCAGGGAAAGTCTGCTGGAGAGAATTAGGAAGAAAACAGCTCACAATCACCGAGAGCTGGTGCTGATTTATGTGGCTACACTGAGGGCTATAGGAGTTAACTGCAGATTGGTGCTGTCTCTGTGCGCACCAGCGATGAAACCACGCCGGGATCAGATGTTCCAGGTCCCGGACCGATCGAAGGTTGAGCACAAGGAGGAGAAGGTGAAGGTGGAGTCGAAGGAATCGAAGAGCAAGATCAAGGCGGAGAGCCAGAAGAAGCCCACGCAGTCCTTGAAGAAGGGGCAGTGGGGCTCGAGGAAGAAGAGTCATTCAGAGGGGGATCAGAAGCCCTCACCCTCCAAAATCATTCCCGAGAACAGCAGCGCAGGGGAGGCACTTTCCAAGGACGTCGCCAAGAAAAAAGCGGTCAAAGTATTCCTGTCTAAATTCTCGAGAAGTCCCGGGAAAAAGGCAAAAGTCGAAATCCATCAGAAGTCGACAGAGTCTGAAGAGGAAACTTCGGAACCAACGCCGATTGTTAGACGACTGAGATCGAGGACTAGTGAGGCAGAGAGAGGTAAGGATTCATCCAAGGAGTCTGGGAAATCGTCGTCGAAGGAGCTAGAAAAAACAACTTCAGCCAAACAATCCACAACATCCTCTTCATCAAAAGAAAGTAAACCCTTGTCATTAGAAGATGCAACGAAATCGGCGCCATCCAAGCAGTCAACATCTTCTAGAGCTGCGAGAAGAATATTGGACCTCAAGAAAATTTCTGAGAGAGTTGGTGAGAAGAAAGAGGCCGTGGCGTCGACGAGTGCAACTATCGAGAGAACCGAGAGTGATCAGAGCTATCTAGGAACGGACTCGGACTCTGAAGCCGACTCCGCTGAGGAGTTCAGTCCCCCTAAGAGGCGCAAAGTAACTGCACAGAACTCGAAGACTTCAAAATCCCGGGAAAAAATTGGGGCGAAGCCCAAATCAGAGACGAAGGCGAATCCTAAAGCGTCTACCTCCAGGAAATCAGAGATTGATCGTCGAGTTTTGTCGTCGGATGATGAGGCTCCAGTCGAGAAGATTGATGTGAGGGATTCCAGGTATGATTGTATTCTGTTCAATTTTATAATAATAAAAACTCAATTGAAACATTTTCCACTGAGCACTGAAGAGAGACTTGGGAAGATTTCCGAAGATTTTTGCAGAGAAATTCTCCAAAAACCCTCACATTTTCCAAGTTCTTCATTAAATATGTCTACTAAAACGAATGAGTCTCTCTACAAACTGAAATAACGTCGCCTCCAGGTACTTATGGGTCGAGGTTTACGTCGAGTCCGAGGAGAGTTGGATAAGCGTTTCAGTTCCCGACGACAAAATTCACTGCGTCTCGGAGATCTTCAAGAAGATCCCTCGACCAGTTCTCTACATCATCGGCTGGAACTCCTCGGGGACGTTGAAGGACATCACAAGGAGATATTGCCCCCACTGGTTGACGGACACGAGGAAGCAGAGGGTGGATGAGAAGTGGTGGAAGGAGAGCCTGGCTCCCTGGGCTGAGAAAGCCACGGCCATCTCCAGGTCTGAAGACGAGATGCTTCTGCAGAAGGAGCTGGAGCAGCCGCTGCCTAAGACCCTCGCCGATTGCAAGGGGCATCCTCTGTATGTCGTCCAGAGGCATCTGCTGAAGTTCGAGGGTCTCTACCCGCCGGACTGCGTTCCTCTGGGACATCTGAAGACTGGAGATGCCATTTACTCTCGTCACTGTGTCCACACCCTTCGCTCGAGGGAGACATGGCACAAGGAGGCGAGGGTCGTTAAACCTGGGTCTGAGGCCTATAAAATTGTTAAGTCTATGCCCAAGTGGGATAAGGTGAGCAAATGATTTTCATTTCTTTATATTTCAATTATTCTTTGCATGTAAAAAATTAATTATTAAGTGCGTAATTATTTAGAATTGAATGAACTCAACGAAATGAAATATTTGCAGCTAAAGTTTTAAAAGAAATCAAATAATTGGAATGATTCGCCAGTTCACAGGGCAAAAGCTGAGCCCTGAACCTCTCCAGTTGTTCGGTCAATGGCAAACGACTCCCTACATACCTCCTGAAGTCAAAGATGGTATTATACCCCGCAATGAATACGGGAACGTTGATCTGTTCAAGCAGTGTATGTTGCCTAAGGGTGCTGTCCATATCGATCGTAAGTTACCGCCCGTTTCAAATTGATTTTCTCGTAAATAGCCGCAGCAGTGGAGCGCAGTCCACTTATAACATCGAGCATGAATTTTTAATGCATGTTATTTTAGCATGGGAAATTCTAGTTATCAACAAGAACTGATAAGTCAATATTTTCTATTTGAAAAACTTGGGTTTTCACGAATCGGCGACGATAAACTGGCTCATTTACAATTACTTTGTGTACCACTTGAGCCTCCATAATTTAATTTAATTCAATTTAATTTAATTTAAGTACTCAATTAAAACATGAGATCAAATGCCTCCGGTCCTGCTGAATATTTTTTTTGTATTGGATTTTTTATTGACGTTCGATTCATTTCCGCAAATTAAAGTTCAATTGTTGACACATTCAAAAAAGTATTTAAAAAATTGTTATTAAACGGAATTGATGTTTTGTGATATTGTTCAATCTATTTGTTTTTGTTTCAGTGCCAGGATTGAATAGAATAGCAAGAAAGCTGAAAATTGATTGCGCCCCAGCTTGCGTGGGCTTCAACTTTGGTTGCCGGGGAGCCCTCCCAGCATTCGAGGGTTTCATCGTGCCAGAGGAGCACGAAGATACCTTGAGAGAGGCCTGGGAGGAAGAGCAAGTTATAGCAGCTAAAAGAGCTAGGGAGAAGCGAGATAAACGAATCTGGGGTAATTGGAAGAAATTAATTCGAGGACTGATGATCAGGGAGAGATTAGCGGCCAAGTACGAGTTCAAAGGTGATGATGATGGAGATGATGAAGAGGGGGAATCCTCAGTACCACCTGCCAAGCGCAAACCAAAAGGTGATAAAAAGCCACAGAAGAAAGTGAAAAAAACGTGAGGTGTCTTCCACACTGAGAGAAAACATTCTTCAGTCAAATAAATTGATTCGCTCCAAGAAAGCTCACAAATTTGAGAGGCAGCTGGTTACATACACTCATCTCTAGTAAGTACTGTGACTTGTAGCAAATAAATTATGTAACGGAATATTGTTTTCTCAGGGTAAGATTGCTGGGCAATCGCGTGATATTTTCTACCAGTATTGTTACTATTAATGAAAATTGAACCAATGAATGGGTAGATTTTTTTCTCAAGTCTTGTTACGCATCGAAGGACCGTTGGTTGTTTGTAGTTTCCGTTTGTTTATTTATTTAAATTCCAATATTTGTTACCGTTCCCTGTAGGTCTACATAACGACAAAATATTTTTCCTCATTTACGTAATGATTTGTAATTATTCACTGGGAATTGAAAACTAACGTATAACAAAATAAATTTATACTTTTCTCTACCGACTGGAGATTTAATTCGTTTGCCCACTCTCAGAATCAGAAAGTCTGGTAAAAAAAATCGGTTTACATTCTCGGTATTCAATTGACGTTGACTTCAATGAAGTCAGTCTGTTACAACAAAATATTATTCAGTCGTAATGTAAGTTCAAGTCATTTACACTCGACCTACCTCCTAATCTCTGTTGAATGAGGCAAATTAAAGATCAATTAGCAGGTGGACATAAATTCAGACTTGATAAAAATGATAAATGGGTGTGAGAAAAGAACTTTTGTAACAGTTTTGTTACTATTGGGGTAACCTAAAGTAATCAACCCCCGTTACCAATTGAAAGACAGTTGATTATTCAGTTTCTCGCTATATATTTATTTAAACTTCAACATTTAATATTACCGGTCCCTGTAGATCTACATAACGACAAAATATTTCTCTACATTTCACCTCTACGTGCACACACTTTGTCCATTGAAGAATTTAATAATGAGCCTTACATTTGTATAAATTTTCAGTCAACAGAGAATGATAATACATAATTCCTCACTCACTCAGCTGATCGTAAATTAAATTTAAACTTTTCCCCACAGTCTGAACATTTAATTCAATATTATGCCACTTTTAGAATCATAAAGTACATTAAAAATAATCTATTTACATTCTCTGCATCTAATTGAAGTTCCTACTCTCGAGTGTATCCATCAGTCTATTACATGAAAATTATTATTCACTCGTAGCATCAGTTCAAAGTCAGTTCCCCTCGTTTCACCTCTTAATCTCCATGAAAGAAGGAGCAAATCAAACCACTCGGATAAATCACAGACCAGAAAATTACTCTTGATAACTTCCTTCCTGAATTTCATGGAAATTGAGAGTGAAGTCCTTAAATAGTAGACCAAAAAGTCCTGCGCAAAGTAACACTCAAACCAGCTCTACATCGTCCACAGCGTCACGCCATCCCTCCGCCTCTCATTACTAATAATAGATTCTCATCTGGATTTAAAGGTACCGAAGGTCGCGTGTTCGCGAAACATTTTTTTTTCCTCTAGCCATACAATAAATTCTTAATTTACATTACACGAGATTAAATTTAACAAACGTAGAATTAACAGTATCAGTGTCGAGAGGGAGATAGAGAGAGAGAGAGAGAGAGAGAGAGAGAGAGAGAGAGAGAGAGATTTAATACTAAACGTGATGGAGACTGGCTTTACAAAGAGTAAAAAAAGAAAAAGAAAAAAATCTCCACAAAAAATATGAAAAATACTGGATTATTACGTAAATAGGCTCGCAGATTCCTCTTGCACTGATTTTCCAGCTGTACTCGTGTTTATCTCCTTATGGACCCGTAATAGTCTAGATCATTCCTTTATTTCCTCAACTACCCAATTATTCAGTCAATCACTGTGTCATTACCGTATCCGATTCAGGCGATAAGCAAATGTGTCAGTCGTTCTCTGAACGCAATCTTTCCCGATTTAGACGTTTTCTCGAACGAGTATTGTCTGAATGCGAACAATTCGTGGAATTGCTGGAAAATTACTCCTAAAATTGCCATTTTTATTTTCAATTCTTTACGTTCAGTTTTGGTTGCACCAAAATTCCTCGGATGCGACAAATAAAATGAAAACTTTCTTCACCTTTATATCATTTCATCCCTCGGAGACAACAATAATTTGTTTTGTACAGCGAGACAAAACCGCACATCTCACTCGTACCGACATAATAATTGTTTAAAGATTATTTAAAAAAATTCCTATACCGCAAATACTGTGAAACAATGACTTCTAAAGTTTCAAGTAAAGTCTTCAACGGTTCGACAGCGACAAAGTCCCACGAATCGTTAACACAAGTCCCTCCAACTCTGTTAATCTTAGATTTGCGGCTTTCGCGGCCGTGATTAACGGCATTTTTAGCTTCCGGATGGATGCCGCGTTGGGCTTCAACATTGCGCTGACGTTTCGCAAGACATTGCAGTTTGTGAAACGTCGGCGCAATGCCGAAACCAAAAGCGGCATCAATCCAAAGTCCAACAATAAAACTGTTAATTTCTGAAATTCTGAATGAAATTGCAAACTCTCCCTCAAAATTGTCAATCTATTGACAATTCCGCTGAGTGTCTCGATGAATTCAAGCAGTCATTGAAATATTATCTCCTAAAACTATTAAATTTTGCTTTTCCAATGTAAATAAAAAAATCCACGAGCAATTAGACTAAATTTCCAAGAGAATTTCAAGAATTTCAAGAGAAAATAATCCACTGGTGAATGACGAGAGAGGAAATAATGGAGAACCTTTTGCAATTGAAAAACAAACTAGAACGTTACCCAATACATTAGTTTTTACGTCAACAATGAAAAGGCCTTCCAACGTCAGAGAGATCATTGCCAGTTTGATTGCCCCCTAATTCGATCCCAATTATACCCTCCAGTGCAGTATCTGCCTAGAGATAGTGGCAGTGGTCAACAAATAATGTTTTTCATCGGGAATTTTTCTAATACAGAAGAGAAAAATACAAGAGATGTCTCTTTTATCATTCAGGTAATTAGAGTTGAATAATTATCGCTGTTTAACAGCTGGTTTGGCATTTTCCCTCTGGTCGACAGCACTGAGGGCTATTCCGAGCTGGGCCGCGTAGTAGGTCAGCATTATTGACACCTTTACAGATGATTATAACGAATGAGACAGGGGGCGAAATTTATTTCACTGGGAATAAGGCGACTGGAGTCTTACCGTTGCATACGGCATCGGGTGGTACCAGTGATGAAGACCCAGAAGTGTGTCCGATATTACGAAGAAGATACCGCCGATGCAACTGCACAACTTCGTCCATGTCCATGACTCCTTGAACAAAACGCCATATGACGAAATTTTTATGAATTTCATTTCCCATTTATTATTATTCATTATTTTTTATTTTTAGGTTCTTCATTTACACAGAATGACTAGATTTCTGCAGTTAAACGACGATTTCAAAAGAACTCTGCTCCTATCCGAGGGTTTAATTGGATAAAAAAATATTCCTTAGAGTGTTTGAAGATCGTACGCACTTGAAAAGATTTTAAATTAAAACCTCCAAAAGTCTTGCATTGAAACTCTCAATTGTCTCACTCTTAATTAACTTCGTCTGAGACTTTGGAAGATCTTGAATTAAGACCCTTAGAAAGTTTTAATTGAGCCTTTCCGGCGGATCAGATGGAGATCTTCGACACTTCTTATCACGTTGGAATTCAATTCAGGGGAAAAAACTCGAATAGATTTCAATTAGAAATAATCCGCAATTTCAAAAACGTCTTAAATTTTCAATCAATGAAAACATCAAAAATATATTCCCCCGTATTTTCCTATTTTCCAAATTACGTCAAATCAATTGAAACTGACTATTGATTGTCAATGGCGATCAATCAGATACACTCCATTAAAAAATGATTCGATTCAACCGGATCAGCTGATGTTCTCATGAATTAATGAATAGCGCGTCAAGTGATTCTGGAACTCTCATTAACAATCAGAAGAAATTCATTAATACTTTTTATCAACCTGCAGATCTCTCAGGCAAGACATTTGCCACAAGTTACGTCAAGTGTAGTCTCCATATTTTTTAATATTAAACGATCCTCATCCAGGGTACGAGATCATTCGCCAACAAATATTGTCTATCGATTCACCTCATGAAATCTCCAAAAATTGTCTGGCCCTGGGGAAGGCGATTGCTCTTCCGTACCGAATTGACCCGTAAAACAATTAAATAAGTAGTTAATTAATTAATCAATTAATTAATTAATAGTTTCACTAGGACGTTCTTATTAATTCTTTTCGCCTGATCGATTTTATTTGGTTAAAGAAAACTCACTCAAAAATTGACTTGTTTTTCTGTCTAGCCGGAGCCTTTGTTTCGCCCGGGCTTTTATTTTCCTTATCTACTCTTAAAAATAGAAAAACATTTCCATACTTTGAAAAACAGCACTCGGGACACTGCTCGCCATGACATAGTTACGAGTAGAAACGTATATATTGGTACACCTATTGTCAGAACTCCACTCAGCCCCGGCATCAGCGTGTAAAGAACTGAAATGTCAAACAAGAACAATTGTTGCTCCTGCATTACGATCCCCCGAATTGATAGTCCCATTCAGTTACCCAGCAGTGATAGGGAGAATATGAACACTCCCAGGGATGGATTGAGTGGTTTGAAGCCGAATGCTGTGATGTACATTATCTGGGCTACAGCGAACATCCCCATTCCAAGGAGGAAAAAATTCGGCCACACGATGAAGGCATCACCCAGACAACTGAACACCAGACCCGTGAGGATTCGTCTCGAGTACGTGTACCTGGACAAAATGTGTCGTCAGTTTGGGAAGGAGGAAATGGCGACATTTGGTGAGAAAAAAATGCCTTCGGGTAAATTCATTCACTCGCCACTAGCGAATGTGCGTAAGTAATTGCAATTGAGGGGTGGAGAGGCTCTTGGGGGGGTAATTTCATGAGCTGAAGGACATCTTTTTCTCGCGGTCGACACTTTTGACTTTTTTAATTATCAGTAACTCCCGAACAACAATTGGTAATCTAAAATTTAGGGGGGCAAACTGGGACTTTGAGATAGATCGCCCCTTAAATTTGGGGAATTTTGAGTTCTTCTCGTGAAAAAAATTTGTCCATTGACAATCCAATGGATCATTGAAGAAAAAAATCAAAAGTGTATTTTCATTCGACGAGTCCTGCAAAGATGCAACTCACTCTTCCGATAAATTCATCCCGTGTAGGAGTACAAATATGATAAGACTGATTATTGGCAAACATTTGAAACACGCTGTGAGTAACGACGGTTGTTCTGCCAAAAGCACGAAATACACGCAGACACTTTTGAAGAATGGCACCAGCTTTGGACCGATGCTTTTCAGCTGAAAAAACATTTGTTCAATCGCACTGTTAGAAAAAAATACATATCACGGCCACATCGCCAGTAAATCAATAGAATTCATCAGTAAATTAATCAGTAATTGAGTGAAAATTGTGAATCACTGCAAAATTCCGAATTCCCCGAAGAATTCGACGACATTCGAGTCTTCGATCATCCGTAAACCGAGAATTTTCCCCAATTTTTCCAAAAAAATCCGATGAAACCGTAAAAATTGAAAATAACTCTCAAAATTATAATCAAACAAAAAACTTTAATTTAATTCACCAGCAGTTCCCCTCCCTTTCCATCAGCTTCCCTGAATTAATTGACCTGCCCCTGACTTTTCCCATCGTTTTTCCCCCAAATCATCAATTTTCGCGGCCTAAAAAAAGACTTCCTCGAAATTTTCAACAATACCACCGAAACCTTGACGGAATCCCCTAAACAATGGTCTCGCCCACAAAAGCCCCGAGTAATTTTACCTAATGGTAGTTTAACACTCGTAAACATTGCAAAAAAAAATCGTCATGAAGAGCTCGTTATCATTCCTCCCTTTATCTCTCTGATTAACGTTACACGTGTGACAATAGACAACAAAAACTTGACAATAATGAACAAAAGATTGTTAAAAAGCCTATCGATTGATCTGAGGACTCACCACTTGCGTTGGAGACGACATTCTAAATGTTGTATTGGCGCCCGGAAATTGTCAAGTGCAGTTGAACAAATAAAAAATTAGTAAATTAAAATAATGGGGCAAATAGTCGCTCAATAAGACGAGTGCAGTTGCACTTAGGACCCGAGTACGTCTGCTCTCGCAGTCATTTCTATACTGCTGTTTCTATCGTTCCCGCAAGTGAATAAAAAAACATTGTAGGGGAGCAATTGGTGGGGGAAAATTGCTCGATAGTGGACAGTCAGGCGAAAAAGGATTGACCGAGTGGGGATGCAGCGCGACAAGTGTCAAGTGAATTCGTGAGCTCTTCCAGGGTCTCAGTTTCATTTTAAAAATTAAGTTGAGGTCTGAGTAATTTAATAAGGAGGAGGAGACAAAGGAGACGTATTTAATTGAGTGGTCAATATTTACAGTCTTTTTGCGCAATAACGCTTGGAGACCCACCTTTATGTGGGCCTAACCTTCAAGGAGGTGTCCGGGGCATTGGAAAACCGTTTGCACTCGATGAAAATTTGATGGATGTTTGTCGGTGAAGGAATTGGAGCAATTAAATTGGGATAATGGTTATCCAGTCGTTACCTGCCTGTGTTGGGCCTTATCTGGAGACGTACAAGCACTGGGTGACCACCAAGCCCCAGGTTATTTCCGACATCGAGAGCACCGTGAGATGTTTATCGTATTTTACGGCAGGTTCGTGAGGAATTCCGGCTTTTGTTTATGTTGGGGTTGGGGGAGAAAAGTCCAGGATCACATACGAATAATTCCAGGTTTGATGCCTCCACTGAAAAAATATGAGAAGCCTTTTGGGTTTATTGTGGGGGAGAATGTCACAGCTTCCTCACAATTTTTTTGCGAATTTGGCTTACAAGGAAGTCATTCTTTTCATCATAATTTGATCGAGGTCACGATCAGCCAATTTCTGAAGGAAATTGTGGAATTCTTTGTTTTGTTAGAATCTAGGACAGGGGAAAATTGTGAGGCAGTCGAAAATGTCTTTTCAAAAACATTTTTCTTCAGGACAAATATGAGTTACGTATGTTTATATATACAGGACGCTTCGGCAGCTCCTCATTGACCTCCGAACTCATTTACTCCATGCCAAATCTCTTGATCCTCCTCAACGATCACTTGTTGTACACCGCCAAGTACGGACACCTCAATTTACCGCAGTTCCAGTCCCAAATCAAGATATGGCTGACAATAATTGAATATACCGAGGCGCTGATCGAAGTCGGAGCTAAGAAATTGTGGGCTGAGAGTGGAAAGTGGCTTGTGATATTTTTAGTACAGCTGTTCAAGTGAGTAATTCAGAAATTTCTCAGATATCACGAGGAAAAAAATTTGATAGAAAATACTCAACAGCAAAACCAGTAGAATTCACTACAATTTCTTCACCTGGAATTTTCTAGAAAGACAATTAAGCAAAAAAAAACTTGGAAAATTCAATGGAAATTCTTAAAACTTGTCTACCGAATTTGCTAGGATTTTCTATTAATTTTGGTCGCACGTGATTACATCCTAATTCAGTCTAGAGCTTTATTTTATTACTGCAGGTCTGTAATGCGACTGATTCTAGTCCACCACGACAAAGAGCGAATTACTCAAACCCCTCCCATTCCTCCCCTGAATCGCGAGAACCTGAGTCTCTCGGGGCTCGCAAATTTCGGCAGTAGCTTCCAGAATTCCGCAGGATTTCGTTTAGAACGTTCAGGGACAATCGTCAGGAGTGTCAACGCATCAGGACCCATTCAGTCGAGAATATGGTCACCACTGAAGCCAGAAAATGAAGGCGTCGTGATCAACGAGTCTCCATTCACCAAACGAAATCTGTTGATTGCTGAGGTAAATTTTGAATATTTTTTGCAATTTATTTGTTCCACTCATTCCCAACTTTGTCTGCCCATGAAAAATCCCTTGATCTAATATCTCAGAGTGCCGTTGGGTTATTTAATACAATATCATTGCGTAATTTAATATTACATGGTACCCACAGACTCTGTACATCATGAAACCGATGATCCACCTGACGGCCTTCATTATGAAAGGAAACAAAAATTGGATGCCCTGGGTGACAGCTCTCGCCCTCGACCTAGTCAGCCTTCACATGATAAACAAAGAAACAAAACACACAGTCTACACGAGAGAGGAGAAGGAGGAGATCACTCGACGCAGGATAAATCTGCTCCTCTACATTTTGCGCTCGCCCTTCTTCGATAACTGCAGCAAAGCCAGAATTATCTCTCTCCTCGATGGACTGTCGAATAATATTCCCTTAGCGCGATTTGTCGCCGAGCCCATCGCCAAGTACCTTCCCCACTGGCAGAAGACATATTTCTACATGTGGTCGCGTTAATCATGAACAGACGTAAATATTTTTTCAGCTTCTGGGAGCACACTGGGACGATCTGGGAAATTTTGGTATTGGGAGAGGACTTTACTAGAGAATTAAATATGAGTTCTGAGTTTCTCATTACAAAATTCCAGTGCATCTACTAGAAAATTCTATTTACTTTTTTTCTAATTGAATTAACAGTCTCAAGCTGTTCTGTGATTTTTTGCGACAGTAGAAGTATTTTGGGAATAAAATGAAAAGATTTTTAATCTTTCATAGAATTTATGTTGTCTCTAACATTTGTTGCATAAAAAATATTCGATTTGATGTTTCTGGTTTTCAATTGCAACAGTTGTCTGAGGAGAAAAAAAAATAGTGGGAAAACTCATAAATTCTTTAGAATGAAAACAAAATGTCAGTGGCATTATTTATACAGAAAAATGTAAATCCATTCATTTTATTCTGCAGAATATTTCCTATTGATCGCTCCAACTCTTCAAGAATTTACAGAAAAGCTGTAGACTTGTTGAATGGAATTTCGTACGAAATACCCAACGTTATCATTTTTTTGTGCATGCCAATTAATTAATGAGTGCAATTGTACCTGGAAATGTGTGCCCATGTGCCCCAATACGCCCAACAGGCTTGATCAATCGAGAACAAAATGAACAACTACAAGAGGTGACTGAAATATTTTTATAGGATTAAATTACATTCCAAGTGTAATGGTATATTTCTTTCGTTCGGGATAGGAAAAATTGTCAATGTACATGCACTCTGTAAATTCGTTTGTTCCAATATTTTGGATATTTCGTAATAAAAGATTTATAATGATAGTCACATGCATTACGAGTTACTTATGTGTAAAATTATTAGCCATTTTTTCTTACTTTTCCATCGATTAAAAATAAATTCTAGGCGTATTTGTATGACTTTGAAATGCACAAAACCCCCTCACCCCTCGCGGTTATCCATAAAACGTCAACAATGCATCTTAATAATTTACAAATATATTACATTAATATAGGATACATATTTTCTCTGGTTCGTTTTTTGTTTGCAGAAAATACAAATAATTTTGGAGATTAGAATTATTTCGATTTATGCCGTGGGAATGATAATTATTCGCACATTTGGAGTAGCGAGTTTATGGTGGTGTCTTTCTTACCGTTGTTGGCGTCGTAGACGGATTTTATTACCTCTTTATCAACATTTGGAAACATCTCAGCGATCTGCGGAGACATATTATTTGTATTAAATCAGGTATTCTACTTCACAAACTTTTCTGTATTGATGAATGATTTTCTCTCGAGTACTTTTATTTAGAGTTTTTAAACTAATCCTGTTCAATTTCTACGCAACAATCGAGGGATTAAATCGGCTAATTTTATTTATTTGTTATATTTAGGACAGTTAGGGGGTAATCAGGAGAAAAATTTGATTCACCTGCTGTAACTCAGTCTCTGCTTCTGGCCTGGCACTAGGAGCAACTGCGGGCTGTTGCACAGCAGCCACAGGTGGTGCAGTATAAACATTGACAGGAGAATACCCTGGCATTCCAAACATCAAATTCGATGTCGCATTCGGCACCATCACCATTGGAGCTCCAGTCATGTACGGCTGGCACTTAGTCTGCCAAAGTAATTGTCATAATTTACCAACAAAGTTAACGAACTGAACCCGTAAATTTACAGAATTTTTTAATCAACACTTTCTTCACTCCAGGTTAAAGTAACAACTCAAAAAAGCTCTGAAATTTCGTTGAAAGGCCTCGTTTCCTGAACATTACTTTCCATTTAAAAATATTGAGCAGTAAAATTGTTTCTGCGAATGATAGAATTAGGATTACCGTATAACTGAAGACCAAATCAATCATCCCTTCCTGGTTGTCTCCCTGCTTTCCACTGAGCATGTACCAATCCTCATGGGTCTCCCCTCTCTGGATGACTTGAGGTGGAATCTCTATGTGTCCCCAGGCAATCAGTTCGTCCATCGTGAACGAGCACTCGTCGTAGACCTCCACATATATTCTATCCACACCAGGTGGTAGCCAACTAGTAACGAGAAAAAAAACTATTGCACCAGCTCCAAAATAAAATACAAAATTCGAGTGTTGCTGGGGCCATTACCACTGAATGACTTTATTCCAGTGTGGATTTTTCCCACCATTGGTTGCAGTCTGAGTCTCGTAAATCGCGTGACCTACTCGCAATCTCACGTATGGATCCATTCTCGCTATTCCGTAATTTTTAACTAATTTCGCCTGCAATGAAAAAATTGTGGAAACAATGAGAGCGAATTTGTTACTGGCTTATTTTTATTTTCATTATTTTTTTCCCAAGGAGTGAATCAATGAGTTCATGGGAATTAATTATATTCTATCTAATATATCTATCTATCTTGATTAACAGTAATTGGGAGAGGGTGATGGCCTGGGTTTCAACTGGGATAAAATCCAAAGGATATAATTCCTCATTTTACCTGGGCAATGGTAATACTGAGCCTTCCCAATCCAGGAGGCGGGGCGGCTGATACTCCTTGAAGCTGTTGCAATGCAAGAGCCGCTTGCTGATCAGCGGCCTCCTGCTGCTGTTGGGGTGTTAAGTGTTCCTCCAGCCTCAGAAAACTCGAAGGAAGAGGCCCCAAAAATGCCTGAGCATCAAAAGAATGGAATAATCTCAATAAATCCACTCAAAATCAACTCCCGATACCCTCTAATAATTTTTCTCGGAGGGACCGGAGGAAAATCAAGGCTTTTTATCTTCTTTCACAAGTTGAGGGAACTGCATTTCGCGTGAGGACAAAAATGATTGCTAAATTATTGAATAATTACTGACTTTTTAATTTCTTTAAATTCTCTTTCAACCACAAACGGAATCATCTTAAACCAACTAAAACTGGCCTCTAATTAGCCTCAGCATTGAAATTGAAAAGAAATTGCTCAATCAAACCAGCAATAGATCAGAACTCTGAGTTAAATGTCAAAAAATCCTTCTGACTGAAGTAGAATTCCTAAACTACACTCCAACGTTCCTTCAATGAATTCTCGAGTAACGGGTGGGGCAAAGTAATTTTTTTTTCTCTCCCGAAGGTTTACAACTGAAAAGCAGAATCAACCGATTACCCTCCAGTCTCAAGACAGAGGTAATCTAGTGATCCTCCCCAGGGAGGAAACACCAATTCCATGTCATCAGGAATCAAGCACTCATTAAAATAAAATTAAAGTCATGAGCATCCAGTTTTCCCCCTGCCACAGAAGAAAAAAAATAAACGAAAACCGCGACATCCAATCCTACCCAACCCAGACGATCTCATGACGTTTCCTAAGCCAATTAAAAATACATACCCTCTTCTTCCACTCGTCATGCTGCTCCGAACTGCCGGCAGCCTCCATATCCCACCTCCGGAGCCAATTCAGCAGTTGAATCGAGAGAAATGCCCGCTGAACACACCAAACTGAAGATAACAAGGTTCTCCAAGAATTATCAAACACTCTTCGATAAAGAAATTAGTGCGGAGCGGCTGCCTACGCACAATGCACGAGGAAAATAACAGGTCTCGGATGACTAATGACGCGATTGCAATAGTATCTGCTGTCTCCCCAACCCTTTCCACTGCTGGACAACGAGATCAGCTGCTCGCAGCCAACAGAAGAGACTGGACAACAAACAGGTACACTTTGGGGGCTAGCAGTCGTCACGTTGGCAGCATTTGGCCAAGCAAATTCCGCTTGCTCTGCCTCTCTCGGCGTGGGTTCGTCAGTGTTTCGTTCTCAGTCTGTGGTGAGCAGTGGTCACTTCACGTGGAATAAAAGAATCCAGTGGGGGGCACAGTTTAAAAAAAAATAATCATTGATGCAGTGAAGTGAAATTGTGATAATGTTGATAAAATGTGAATGCAGTGAGTGAAGAAACTATTAATGCACTCGACGCCAGTTTTACGATGGCACTGAGGAGATTTAGGGGCGCCCTCGCTGCCTGCATCTTGTGCACTCTCGCCGCATCTTTCGCCCATGGTGAGGATTTTTTTCTTTAGCTTTCGGTATTATTGCTCTGGGTATCGAGGGTCTGGGGCTGTGGGGTGGAGATGGGAGAGGTTCGAGGGGGTTTGGGAAATAATATCTGGTAGGTTTTATCTGTCTTCATGCCAGGGTTATCTCCTCTCTCCCCTCACCAAATTTCTCAGTAAGTGTTCTTGTTTACATTAGGACAGTCTAGTGGTCCATTCATTGTTACTCCACTTTCGATATCAGGGAATTTTTTTTGTATTATTTCAATGCTTCGTCTGGAAATTGGAGGGGAGTTTGCTGGTTTTTATTCTGAGGATTTGTTACTTTCGGATTCTTTAGACGATGTTGACTAGCTTGTAATTTATTGCCACTTCGTAAGGTACACTCTTGAGGCATCTTTTGGTGATGCTGAGGAGTTCTATTCCTTTTCAGTATTATTCCCTTGGGTCTCGGCGAGCTTCTGGAGGGTTTGGGGGTGGAGATGGTCTGGATTCTTTGGGCTTTGAGGGGACAACGCGGAAGACAGATTGAAAATTGAAGATAATAGGCTTGTTTATTTATCTTGATGCCACTGATACCTCCTATTCTTCCCCTCCGCCGATTCTCTTAGTCCAGATTATTGTTTACGTTGGGCTAGTCCAGTTTTTCATTGATTGTTACTCCACTTTGGATATCTGATTGATTTCGCAGAATTCCCAGGCTTTTTTGTTATTTTACTGGGCCTATGGCGGTCTATAAATTGGGACTGGCGGGTTTTGCGTTTATTTGGCTGTAGGTTTGAGGCGAAATGTTAGAGGGAAGAGTTTATTGATATCTCCACTGAAGATTTATTATTATTGAAAATTAAAGACGTCGATAATCAAAGGAGAAACCTTTTCTGTTAAAGTACTACAATTATCGTGAATTGGTTGATTTCCCGGAATGTCTCCCTCAATTTTTTAGTTTATTGGGTGGGGTTTTATAAATTGAACTCGATATTTTTGCATTACTCAAAATTTACGTCTGAGGCCAAAAGCCAGCGATTTCCATCCGGAAGATTTTTTACTATTGAAAATAGAAGACGTCTGTAATTTCCCAATTTTCTATTATTACATTTCAATTTTATCCATCATTAAATTAAGATGGAATTGGAAGTTCAGAAGTCCGCAGAGTATGTGTTTTTATAAATGATGACTGGGATTTTCTGAGATACAGACTTTTGGAACTAATTGGATCTAATTGGCTTCAACTAATAAATTAGTCGAATCATTCCAAACAATCTGACGTTTAACTCATTGTTACTCCGCTTCGGGCCGCAAATTCCCTTGAGACAGTAAACTAATCACAGTTAATCCCAGTTAATTAATTATTTCCATTAATTTTTGCTAAAATTTTGTGAAAATCATTCTCTGGACAAACAGAACAATTCGTGGGCCATCGCAAAAACACTCGACCCCCCGTCAATCTACCCAATAAAATACTAAATTATTATAAATATAATATACAGTTTTCCCATCTGAGTACCCAGCTAAGACCAGACTGTCCCGAAAAAAATCAGCTGTCGCTGAAATTTCCTGTTTTTTAAACTGAAAAAAAAATACACTCAGTCTCTAACTCTCAATTTACCTTATCCAATGTCCGCCTCGCCCTAAAACTAAAAAAAATCCCTGGGTAACCTCGAAAAGTCGGCAGTAGATTCATAAATTTCCTCCCAAGTTCGCTGAACGCCTCCAACACTCGGTTCAGACAGTCCAGCGGGAGATCCGAACAAGGGCAGTTTGAGTACCGAAAACCGAATGAAAGAGGCGAGCCAGTGAAGCTAGGGCGGGGGAGGGGGGAAAATGAAATATAAGGAGCTATGGGGAACACAATGGGAATGTGTACGAGTAGTACTGGGTTAGTTCTATCGCTGTTCCACTGGCATCGTTGGAGGAAGACGGAGGAGGGCAGGGGCACTGGAGAGAGAGAGAGAAAGTCAGAAGGGAACCGAACCTTTGCTTGAGGAATGTAGTGACCTCCCTCTATCTCTATTGCCCCTTATTTTTTCAGTGTATTTTCCAGCTCATTTCGTCCGACTGGAGTCAGCCATTCAGCCATCTCCCTTTTGCACTGTCAGTCCACTTAACAAGCCATAATATAAATAATATTCTGAGGTGCATGGGTTTTTCACCTGAATCAAAGCTGGGTAAAATCATATTCTTCTGTGTTTTGCCTTCTTTTCTCTCATCTCATCTGATTTTTCTCACAAAAACTTTGTCTACTCGCCTTTTGTCACCAGTGACACCAGTCGCAGACACCTTCCTAAGGATTTCTTTAATCTTCTGGCTATCTTAATGTCCTGCAAATAATTCATTCGCACCATGCACGTTTGCTGCTATTTGTTCCCCCCTCTCGTCTTTTCGCTTTTTCGCATTGTTTCGCCGTCTGTGTCTCACCTCTGCGGTCTTTGTACGTCTTATTTTACGAGGATGATATGATGGAGAGAAAACTGGAGATGGTGGAATAAATGTCAGAGCCGCAGGCATTTTTTATTCCCTCTGAGCTTCTTTCTTTTCTCCACGAGTTTCTCGTTTCTATTTCCCACGGCAGCACTTGTTTTTATGGCCATTGCAGACAGTGGGGACTTTTATCTTAGTTTTTTGACATACTGGGTGGAAAACGAGGTTTTACGCACGCTACGCGTGGGCAAATTTGCACTTCGTAGTCGTTGTGTCGACAAATTAGACTCGTGGGATTATATTACTCGTCCTCGGCTCGTCCTATAAACCTCCCACAAGCCCAAAAACCACTTTTCATCCCGCTGTGTCGGAAAAGTAACTTTTTCGACACATTGAGATGAAAAATTATGTTCGTAACTCGTGGAAAAAGTGATTCTTGACTCGTGGGATTATATCGCTCGCCTTCGGCTCGCGATGTAACCCTCTCGCTCGCCAAAAACCATTTTTTTTCACTTGTTACGAAATATACTATTTCAGCCTACATGGGCCGAAAGTGGGCGTTTTTAACCGAGCGAAGCGACGTTTTCTGCCAGAATGGCAGAAAAAACGTATTTAAGCCTCGGGAGGAGGATCAGACAAGCATTCCCCAGGTGCTTACAAGTGATTTTGCAGGTGAGGACGACTTGTCTACTTTTCCTCCCTAGGTGAGAAATATTCTATTCCCGCATTTGTATCGAAGAGTGCTAATTCGAATTCTTGAATTAGCAAATCAAATTAGTCTTTATAGGACAACAGAATGAAACCTTCGATTTGAAGGTCTACAAAGTTTCCATTCAGGAGCCAAAAAAAAGTGAGATAAGTGCCCTTTTCTCCCCTTGTCCAAAAATATTATATTTCTCACCTAGGGAGGAAAAGGAGACAAGTCGTCCTCGCGTGCAAAATTACGAGCCGAGCCGAAGGCGAGGGTTGTAAGCACATGGGGAATGCTAGTCTGATTGTCCTCCCGAGGGTTGAATACGATTTTTCTGCCGAAATGGACGAAAGCGAGTGTTTCTAACCGAGCGAAGCGAGGGTAAAATGCTCACTTTCGGGCTAGTAGGCAGAAAATGATGTATTTTTGAGTTGACCAAAAAAAATTATAGTACATTCTAACACTAGGCCGTGAGGAGCTTTGCTGGCGAATATGAGGTATTCAATTCGTGGCCAGGGTTTTATGGCCGCACTGTGGCCATAAAGCGTTGCTTCACGGACTGAGTAACAAAATAGTATATTCCTCACCTAGGGAGGAAAAGTTGACAAGTCTGATTGTCCTCCCGAGGGTAGAACCCGATTTTGCTTCCGAAATGGACGAAAACGAGCGTTTCTAACCGAGCGAAGCGAGGGTAGAATGCTCACTTTCGGTCCATGAAGGCAAAAAACTCTATTTTGAACCCAGTCCAAAACCTCTACCGAATTTTTACCTTCTAAATATGAAATAATCTCGTCAATGCTCGATTCATGAGTTTCTTGACAAAAATCACCACTTACACCTCAAAAAAAAAAATTATTCACCCTTCAAAGTATTCAATCGAAACAATTTATTTTTCTCGATGCATCGGGGGAAGATCCTCCAGGTAAAGACTGCCTCAATAATACCAATAAAAATATCGAATTGATTTTGCGTCTAGACGTGATTCAATTTTTAAATTAATGCCTGTCATGAATAATAACATTGAAGTGGTGGGCAATGTAAAGCAGGTTGAGATTGATAGGGGGACGCGACGAGGGGGGGTATGGAAGCCTTCCCCGAGGGGAAGGCATGTGCACGGGTTGTGGAAGCTCCCGAGAAACCTGAACTCTATAAAACAACCCTAACCACCACTCGACACCGACTAAACCTGCTAGAATCAGTGAATAGGTAAGTGGGTGGGCGGGGGAGGGGGAGGGGTTGAACCACCGTTGATCGCTTTTCAGCACGCAGGTATACCCATTCCGTATTCACCGGCTGTTCATGTGCAATTCAATTGAATTCTCCACGGAACTTGTACGGAATACGTTGTCTCGGGTATGTTACTCTTGGGTGAATCTTAATCTTCTGGTTTCGCTTTTTTTTTTTTGCGCTATTATCGGAGTATTGATTTTCTCGGCATTCCTCATATTTGCCCATTGATCTCCAGTGGATGTGGAATGCAAAAAAAAATCCAGGCGAAAGAGCGGCGAATGGAAATATATGAAAAAATGAGTAATGTGAAAAATGATCGGAACGAGAGACTCGTAAAATGGAGGGAGGGAAAACAATGCCTGCGGCGTTGACTTTTATTTCGTCTCTAAGTTTTCTTCTTTTTGGGGAGGTCGTGAGCACGCAGGAAATAAGAGCTATCAGGGATTCTGAAACTGTTGGGAGAGGAAATTTAATGAGACTGGAGAGGAGTTTTTTTTTGAGGGGACATGGGGGGATGAGAGGATCTGGATTTAATTATTAATAATGGTATTAAGTAAATTGTTGTTGGGGATCGGTTGACAAGTGATTGAGGAGAGAGGTTCTTGCTGGTACTTCCAGTTGTGTGGAGAGAAAAAATACGAGAAAATTATTGCAACGAGAACCTCGGGAAAACAAAGAGAAGGGAAATGCCTGTGGCTTTACCTCTTATTGTGTCTACATTTTTTTTCTGGAGGCGGTTTCCGCTGGAAGTAAGAGGTATCAGGTTGGTCTGGAGGATTATTGTTGGTTGGAGATCTGAGTGACATTGACGAGTGATTTTTCTCGTTTGAGAGGGTCATTAGGTCTCTCTGTTGACGATTTTGAGGAGTAATTCGGGGGACATTTTCTAGACACTTGGGTCCGTGTCACTGTCATCAGAGGTTTAACTTTTATTGCTTGAAGATGGCAGACAAACAATTACGGATGTTCGGGCAATTCGCCTTCTGTCTGCTTTTCCTCCCTAGGCAAGAAAGAGAAGATTTTTCGGCTCGTGGGATTATATCCCTCGCCAAAAACCACTTTTATGTTGCTAGGACTCAACCAATTGCGACTTATCGGCTGCCATAACTGCCCGATAAGTAAAATTTATCCTCCTAGGAGGGTAAGT
>JAPYZN010000844.1:0-22008 GCA_030522865.1 Psyttalia lounsburyi
GGCTTTTGTTGTCCTATAGGGGCGCCATTTTCCTAAACACATGGTCAGAGGGGAAATAATTCCCCTGACGCGGAAGCCAAGTGGGGGCGCTGGACTTAATTTTAACTACGAGTTAACCACAGTTAACTTAATAGAAAACTGGCCCTGAATGTCGTAGACTAAGAAAAAGGGCGAGAATTAAGATTGCAAATGTTTTATTAACGTAATACTCCGGTATACACAGAAGAATATTCTCATGGAACACGAGATTTGAAAACATAATTTACCATTTCGAATTCGTAATTTAGGTTTTTTAAGAATCGTAACTTACCGAATTAATCACGTAATTTGCGTGAGTTTTATGAAGTTTCTTGATGAGCTCAAAATTTTGAGATATAATTTTTTTTGTGAAATTCATTTCCTCGAGCTCAATGAGATCTATAAAAAGGGTCACGAGCAAAAATATGCGATCCATCTCAGATTCCGAGATATTATCAAAAAACAAAATGATGCGACTCTTTTTTTATTAAAAAAATTAAAATTCTTGTAATTTATAGCACCATATCCTATTTTAAGATATAAATTATACAATTTAATACATAAATTAACCAATCTCGTCATTTATGTTTTAAAGTCTCGTGTTCCACGCGAATGTATTTCTGTTTGTAACACAAGATCAAAGGTTGTCATGTTTTGTTGGCAGAAGAGAAAGAAAGCGTGTTTAAATACGCGCTGTTTGCAGTACCTTTTATTTTATTAAATGAATATTATTCGTTGGCCCTAGAGACGGTAATTTCTAGATCTTTGTACAATCAGAGTTGAGTATCTCGGTTGACGCATTTTTTCTTGCGAGAGTAAAGTAAAATTAATACTTAATATTTCAGTGTAACATTTCCGTAAAAAATAGGCGTAAAATTTCCGATCTATTTCACCAAGTGCGGGCTTAAAAAAATTATTCCTTAACGTTTTTTTTTATATTTTGACGTATAAAGAATCTGTACAATCATTGAAAAATTCGGTGAATTATTTTAAATAATATTTCCATTAGTTGAAAATGGAAATAGTTCTAATTAATGAACGTTCAACTCCTACTTTTCGAAATTAACCCTTTTTTTCTCAACCGTCCCATGTCTTTTGCCTTTGAAGCAATAAATAGTGAGGAGTCGGACTTTTTTCACTTTTAACGAGTAACTTGAGCTATTGCAATAACGATCCTTAGAAAAAGAGGAATAAGATTAGTAGATACGATTTATCAACTCACCACTTAAAGTGGTAGCCGGCTGCCCACTAGGCCAATCTTGGATTGGAATGAGGAGCACCGGTGTTATTCCAACCCAAAGGACGGAGGAGGAGGTGTGCCTTCAACGTCGTCTCACTGTGCCATTTAAGTGACGATAAAAGTGAGGTTTTATTCGCACACTCAAACCCAGTGAATGGCAGAGGGCATCGTCTTTTATTTCCTCGTTATACACGTGCCAATAACACTTCGCCATGTTGCTGAATTGGAATCAAGCACATTTCGCAACGACGAGGTTGATTTTCTGGCTAAAAATATAGGATTGATCTGTTGTTTTTTTGTTTTCAATAAAGATGACGCACAATTCGAGGTATTAGTCTATTACTCACCAGGATGCAATGGACCAATGTAATAGACTTGACATATCTCACCATCAAATACTCATTGTCTCCTATATGTTTCTTTTTCCGCTGGATTTCCATAAAATAGCAATCTCCAAATACTTTAATTCTTCTGCAAATTCAATAATTCAAATATATCTCCAAACAACTCCCGAGAGAATGGCTCCATCGAAAATAATACCATCTGTCACCAAAAATTTGTCAACGCCAACTTAACATATCCTCCACACGCTGATAGAAACGACCTACCCCCTCTCCGTCCCCTACGAAATCTCCAAGGAAGTCAAGCAAAAGAGACACGGAAAGATACGTCGTCGGCCCAGAGCTGTCTTCCTGTCTCCCCACCAGTCCCTCCCACTTTCCAGGAGAGCTCCTGAGACTGGAGCTTGCCTGTAGTGGCTGTCAGAGGTTCTCCGGGCAGGATCCTCCAGCCCCTGCAACTGTCGCAATCCTGATTCAGTTGACGTCAACGATGCTTGGATAAATTTCGCATATTATTTCTTTTCCCCCGACTACTTTTGTTTCTCATTTTTCCCCCAACGAAAAACATCAAGACGAAACAGAGCTGACAGCCCGGAAAGGCACATTCGTTTTTCAGACGAAAGCGCCTGCCAAATATATCTCTGACATTCTCCTCAATGCTATATGCATTCCGTGGCCCTGGGTTATTCCCCTCATTTGAATAAGACAAATGAAGACATTCTTCGGGAGAATAACGTTTGGTGGATAATGGCGAAGTCCCACCGATAATCAAACCCACGCATTATCGCGCGTGTGTCCGAGGAGACATCTCTACATCGTACCATCACGGAGCATCCACCAGGTCGATTGATTGAAATCGTTACGAGACAATGGCATACACAAACCCACCTTAACGATCCTGTTCCACGTAGGTTAGAAACTGAAGATTATCCGGATTAAGGCGGCTTACTAACATCAGACCGCAGAAGCCGAAGTTTCGTGTATCCAGTGAAAATTGATTCGCAAAACTCCTTGTATAATTCGGTGTAGATTATCGGCCCACGCATTCGGCAAAAGGGTTGTGTGTATTCATTATTTCAAAGGGCTCCGTCTACCACGATATGGCGAATAAAATTGGCTACTTTATTATGCAAATAGCCACTATGCAAATATGTAAATTGAAAAACAGCGATGGTTCCGTGATCTTATGGACCCCTTCCCTCCCCTACCCGACGATTCGATGGAATAGAATACCTTCGGGAGGTGCTACAACGGTGAAGCACTCCCTGGTGGATTACACCAAAGCATCAGAAATTTGAATTCCCATCAAATGGATACCAGGCAAAAGCATAAAACGCTTTACAATGTATCCCCTTCGCGATGAAAAATAGAGGATTAAAATACATTTCGTAAAATTGATATAAAAGAGGATGATATCAGTGGGTAAATCGGAGTATATTCGCCTTGCAGTCGTTCAATCGTAATATCGGAAAGTTTCAGTGCTGCAAGCGCAGTATTATAATTCTACGCTACCATCTGTGCAATAAAATCCGATGGAATATTTCGAAGAAAGTTTCCAATCCAATCACCATTTCCAATTATTTACTCAAACGACAAGTTTTTCCTCGCTATTTCAAATGGAAATCTTGTTATCAATCTGGATTTATTTTATTTTATCACCCAAGTACTTGACGGGTGAATGTTAAAGAAAGGAAGGGTTGAGTAATTCCGACGCCATCTGGTGGATGCAGGCATTAAACTACCAGAGATGTATTGAACAGTCACGAATGCGCAACGCGGGTTGCGCCTTTCCAACCCCCTGTGAATTGTCAGTCGACGCTCTCGACACACCGCAGTCTGCACAAAAACGTTAGTACGCCCGGGAAGCCATAGCCGAGCGTGGTAACAACCCTCGTGAGCTCCGAGCGGGAGAAGATCACTCGAAACTATGAACATTTGAATGATAATTTTTTAATCATCACGTATCATCCGTAATGTTGCTGTTCTAAACCAAAACATATCTCATTGTGAAGACTAAAGTTGACCAATGTTGTAAGATGTGAACCAACTGAACGTTCAACCGCTAAATAGGATAAATCTTCATGTTTTGAAGTTATTTGATAAACAAGTTCAGTAGAGAGGGTTATAGTCTGACAATGCGACCAAGTGTTGTCCTAGCAATACTCGTGCTGTTTGTGTGCACTCGAGTTGTTATCACAGAAGCCAAACTCCAGCAACAGGCAACAATCGATGTGACGGAGGAGGATGAAGATGATGATGACTACGATGATGACTACTCGAAGCCTGAGATTGATGATGACGGGAGAATCTACAAAAATCCTAGGAATTCACCCTCGGCGATGTGTCCGAGGGACGAGAATCAGGCGAAATTGCTTGGACAGAAGTGTCTGAGGAAGTGTTCAACCGACGAAGATTGCAAGAGTACGAAGAAGAAGTGCCGGTGTGATGGTATCTGCGGTATGTCATGCCTCAAGCCAGAGAAAATGTGTCCTACGTTGCCGGAGATATCGTACGGAAAAATGACCATTACGGGGAATTTCTTTGGGGATACTGTGCATTACGAGTGTGATCCGGATTACTTCATGGTAGGGCTTGCGGAGAGAAATTGCCGGGGCGACGGAACCTGGAGTGGTACAGTACCAGCTTGCAAGAAGGATACCAATTCCTTCTGCACGGAACCACCGAAAATTGCTAATGCAAAGAATAGTGCACCACTGGACCAAACGACATTTGATCTGGAGAATACCGTTCAGTATTATTGCGATCATGGTTATGAAACTATGACGCTTTTCCAAGAGGCGAAATGCTTGATGATGGATGGAAAGGTCAGTTGGTTTGGACCGGACATTGCATGCAGCCCGAAGAACTGCGGCTCACCTCCGGATATACCGAACGGATGGCACGCGGGTAGGTTTCGGTGGGAGAAATCCAAATCTAGTGATTGGATAGAATCCGAAAGATGAAAGCCCATTGGCGGAGAATGCCCAAGCTTGACCGGAGTACGAAATTCACTTGGTGAATTCAGATCTCGAAGTGTTCTGGGCCTAGTTGATGAGCACAACGATTTCGCTGTGTAATTCGCAGCTTATCGAGTAATTAATCAATTACAAGCCAGAATCGTTATGCTCAGCGACGGTGTCCACAGCATGCTGTCCGTCAAGTTCATAAGCGTTTTCCGCACTGTGAGCAATAACATTAAAGTCATTACCTTTCTGTCATAAGGTGAATGTCATACCTACAACTGTCGAGTTTCCTATCACTGCGCTGATGGCCATGAACTCGTGGGCAAAGCGGAGAAAGTTTGCCTCGCTGACGGCACCTGGACACCGAAGGATCTCCCCCAGTGCGTTCAAGTAAGTCTCAATTCACATGTTCGTAACCGGTCGTTCAGAGTGATTGAGTGTAAATCGCGCATTGAAATCTGTCACAGGTAACAGCCGTTCAGTGCCCATTACCCGATCATCCGAGCAATGGAAAAGCCATTTACACATCCTACGCTTACAATGCGATTGTCTCATACGAATGCAGATATGGATACATACTAGTGGGACAGGCAACGCGAAAGTGTCAGGCTGATAGGAAATGGTCTGGACAGGCTCCGATGTGTAAAGAAATTGACTGCGGCTCACCCGGAATTCTGTACAACGGATGGATCGAGGGTATTGATGGGGGTGAGTTTGAAAAGCATTTTCATCACTGATCGATCCCGTCGGTTCCACAACGTTAACCTTTACCCGTCGCGCTTTGTTCCGGAAAATATAGCATTTTTTGCTCGTTCACCTCTCTTTTCTACTTGTTTTCTTTTTTCTTTCTCACCTATCTGCTTCAAACTCTTTCACATCCCTTTGCCGTGTCTGAAAGGTAGTTTTATCATTCATCCGAAAAGAGCAAAAAACTATCACCTAGAGATAAACTCCTTCATGTGAACTGTCTGACCTTTTTCTTCATGAAGATGTTACCTTTTTCGTATGATTTTCTGTTCTAAGGGACTGGTCTCGGGGCAAGTATAATCTTCCGTTGTGAGACGCATATGAAGCTCGAGGGAAACACTTCCTCAGTATGTCAGAAAGATGGTAAATGGCGGTATCCCCTGCCCCACTGTCTTGCACCCTGCATCATTCCACAGATTGAGAAGGGTCATATTACTGTTGACCATCACGATACATCACCAGATCACATAAACAATGTTACAGTTGTTGAGCATGGTGAGAAACTCAAAGTCTTCTGCATATCGAATTATGAATTTGCCCAGAATAGTACACCAGTGGTCTGCAACAATGGAACTTGGACCATTATTCCAACATGTTCACCAGCAAGGTGCAAGCAGTTGCCAAAATCCCCGAAGAATGGTATGGTGATTGCACCAAAGATGAATCACGGAATGAAGGCTGTCTTCAAGTGTAAAGATGGTTTTGTTCTTGTTGGTGGTCCTAAGAATGACTCTTTCCATGTGGAGTGTCACTACGGTACCTGGATTGGTCACACTCCTTATTGCGAAGAAGTCTACTGCGCCTTTCCGGGGTATGTTCCAAACGGCAAAGTCCTTCTCGTGGGAAATATGGGCGTGTATGACTACCGACCGTACGTGAAAAAGGTCCCTAACAACAAGCAAATCATGTATGACTGCGACAAGGGATATGTCCTGAGTGAGGGTCCTCCCGGCGCAACTTGTGTCGGTGGCAATTGGAGTCCTAAACAATTACCAGAATGCTTACCAGGGCAGCATCCCCGAATTCGATGGAGCAGACGAAGGAGATCTATCGATGAGTTGCAAGTCACGGCGAACTCAACGACGAATTTCAAAAAGTTCATTGAATTCTTTCGGCGAGTTGGTAAGAAGTTGCTGCACATGGAACTGGATAAAGCACAAGAAGCCGAACGACGGGAATTGGAAGCTGAAGAGGTTGGTAACTTTACAGCTACTCCCTTGGGGTTAGTTGATAATAAACCTCTGAATAACTCGGATAAACTTGATATCAAGACTCCTACGACAAATTCTAGCGGTGCTGTAGAGAGTTTGTTTGTCAGGAAGAAGCACTCATTTCATCGTAACAAATCGCGTTCCAAGGATGACAAGATGATAGACTTCCTGAAGGTTGTTTATCGTAAGCTCAAACGCATTGATTCTAGGAGAAATAACACCGGAGTTAATACAACAATGCACGAATTACTCAATCTTATGACCAAAAACTTCTTCCATGTTGATCTGGCTGAGACTCGCCGTAACAATACAAACCGCAATCACGACAGCTTTGAAATCCGTAATCAACGGGAATTCACCAAATTAAAACGTGAATTCGAGAGGATAATGAAGTTCTACAACAAGTCACTGAGGTGGAGTGAGAAACAGAGTAGAAAAGACTCGAAGCGACGGAAGACTGAACACAGTGATGATAATAAAGTTTCTAGAGACAAGAAGCGAAAGAAGGGGGCTAGGTCCAAAAGTTATTATCGTGGTTTCTACGAGTTTATCAATGGCTATGTCAACGAAAAATTATCGATTTTGGAATCGCAGAATGGAACTGACGAGCTCATGAGAAAAATGAATATTGACAAGTTTACCGTGCGCAACGGGACAACATTCACAGTCGGTGAAATATACGCGTTCTTCAAACATATCATAGATAATAAATTGCATTCCGAGGATGTAGTAACAATGACAGAGTCAACTTCATCATCATCAGTGTCATCCATAACTTTGGGGACAAATGATAATCAAACAACAGCATCACCCACATCACCGTCAACCACAGACATCCACCTGGATAACGAGATACCGAACTCAGGCAATAAAAGTGAGATAGCTAAGCACCGCACCAAGAGAATAAGAAATGCCAGTGAGCAAACAACGAGTGTACCTCATCAAAATCGCAAACTCTTGTCAGTAAATTCACCATTGAGCAGCTCAAAGGCATCTTCGTCACACACTAGTACCACTCAATTATCAAAATCAAAGCAATTTACTCTGAATGGTCTCGAGGCACAGCAGCAGAGCCGCACAAAGAGATTTCTACCACCATCTGAGTTGGATAATCAAATATTTCTTAAGAATCTTTATCTCAATGCTTACGAGGATGAATACAGGGCTAATGTTCGTCGTTCAATTACACAGGATAATGGACGCACTAATTGGACAGCTCTGAGACGTCGCAAGGGTAATCTCGGTCATTATGAGATCAAGTGAGGAGAATAATTCATTTGTGATATTATGGAGAAAAATCAACAAAATAATTCAAAAACAATTTATTAAAACATTTACCAATTATCGAATGGAAATGAATGATTTTAGGTGACTATACACAATATTATACAATAGTTGATGGTTAATCCTTTCACCTTCCAACCCTGTAACGTGTATAACTGCTTTTTTGAATAAAAAACGAAACTGAATGAGGGGTTTTTAATATTTTGCAACCGATAATTGTTGAATGTATTGACTTTTGTTGTGACGGTTTCATTTCATTGTGGATTTTGGAACAATTGATGGGGTTGAAGATAATAATTACATACTCAGCACGGAGGAGTTGAAATTGCGTCATTCTGAACGAATTGGTGAAAATTTTGGGCGTAATATGAAATAGAATTAATATATTAGTGAAATTCGTAGAAATAACATTACATGAAGTTTTTTTTAGCTTCGACGTGTTAAATTCATTATACATCCGCTCAGTGGTCAATCATAAAGGAAATTTGTTAAAAATTAAGATAGCGTCATTGCAATTTCCAACGTTATAAAATTTCATGAAATTTCGCATTTATTTTAGAAATTTAAAACAATTGGAGTCATCATAGTAGATTATTGTCGCCTTCTGAACGACGTCTGAAATTTCCAAGCGCATTATCCAAATTAAATATCCGACTGAATGTTCGGTGAATTAAAAGTTCCAGGAAACTGTTCAGTGACGTCTCAAACTTTTCCCCCAATTTTCATGGTTACGTCGACCTGAAAAATCCCAATTCTTTGAATCCTTCCGAATTCAATCAATTTTTCAGGAACAAAAAAAATCGTGTAACTGGCTCTTAAAAAATACAACATGTTTTTTTACTTCCAGGAGTAGTTTCCTAACAGCGTATTTCACTCAGCTCTAAGTGTTGTAACCCCGCACAGTGCACCCATACAAAATTGCATCTTAACTTCAATTTAAAGGGCCCTTCCATCCCCGTTTTTTCTCTATACACCTACCATACACGATTAGTTATCAGGACACAGTGACATTTATCGCAGTCGACGTGTATCGATCGTCTCGACACGCTACATTTACCTTCGTAGACGCGACAGAGTTTACGTTTCATTAAACATCGGTACTCAAATACTGATATTGGGTGGGCGTGGGGCGGCAGAAAAAAAATAAACAAGAACAAGCCCGGTATAAACATTATCACAATATCGTTAGTCAACTGCACCCACTTAATGACACCTTCTCATAATTGACTTCGAAAATAACTCGAGGTGTGGTTATAAACATTAATTACGTGCATACATCAATGCGTAATGCCCCGTTGAGGAGAGGGTACGAAAAACCTGGGGGGGGAGTACCATTTTATCTGTCAAACAGTCGCGATTCCATTAATTACGAGCCAATTATAAATCGTGAGTGGGTTGAAATGTGTTGGTGGATACAGTAAACGAGCAAGGAAGATAAACGTGAGAGTTGGAGGTAAATGGGAAAAAGGAAAATGGCGATATCATCTGGGGCTACATCGTGCGGATACACTCGTGCACTCGTTAACACATCCAAAAAGGGTGGACACGTTGTCAGATTCGTGGGACTGGAGGGGAATTTCGAAACATGGTAGGAATCGATGGAACGCGATTTCCGGACACGAGCTTTCATTTTATACTGATAAGCCCCCCGTACATGCGGCGACGGCTTTACGTGCCCTGTCACGTGTGCTGTTTCAAATGGTTTATATAATATGGTTAAAGTGGGTCTACCCTTCCACTCGCCTACACTACACTTTTCGATATTTTCGGATTTTTCGTTGATCAACAAAATGGCATAAGGCCAATTTGAATCAAATCATATCTAGTAAGAATTATTTAAGACATGTCTTTGTGAATTTGTTTTTCTCCCAGAATTCTCTACTCTTTTTTCCTTTACGCCAGCGTGCATGATACATGCTAGAAAGCACGACAAATTACAATTTTTCAATCAAATGAAGGATCGTAATCTTTTATTTGACGATAATTAGGCCTCAAGTGTGTGGTGTGTGTGTGAGTATAATAATTAGTGTTTTTTTCATGAGTGAAATTCGATCGCCATATTGTTTACATCGACCAAAATATGTAGGGAATTGTGGGTATCATCATACATTGATTATCGTCATTTTATACTGACCACGCTTAATTACCGTCCAGTAAGATATTATGATCCGTCCTCTGATAGAAATATTATAATTCTTCGTTCTTTCTTGCGTGTGTAATCTACTCTGGCGTAAAGGGAGAAAAGTAGGAAAATCTGGGGAATCTAGTAACAAAACTTTTAAAAAAATCTCAAGAAGACAGACTCTGATTTATACGGCTTTATCATGTATTTATTATTCATCAATAGACAAAATGACTCGTTTGTAAACAGATGAGTATTGTAGTATGGTGTCAAGAATTCATGGATTTTTTTCACATAGACAGAAAAAAATTCTATTGTGATCTGTTGTTACAGTATAAATGTTGATTTTCACGTACACCGAAAAAAATACAATATTGCCAATCACATATTCTTCTGACTAAAATTTAAAGCGAGTTTTACTATCAAAATTCCAGGCATTTAGTTGTCCAAAACTATGTATATGTGGCAGAATTTAATTCATTTTTCTTTCACTGAAGACTCTCGAAGACTCTGGATTGGTAAGCGACATTTTTACGTTTTTTTAAATGATAATCCCAAGCGGTAATTATATTTATATTTACCATATACAAAATTAATTTTTTAAATTTTGTTCCTCTTCAAATATTGTTGTTGTGATAATGTTGCACTTCTGAAAATCTCTAGTAACTACTCTAGAAAATTGCCATTTTTTTCCTAACAGTGTAGAGCGGTTATCTGTTCTTTTTTCTTTTGTTCATTTTTTTACTGGGTTATCGCGAAGGGGAAAGAGTGGGAAGGGCTGAAGAATCAATGAAAATATCTCAGCCGAAAACGCGATATAACAGGGCAACGGTTACGGTTGAAATGCTCTCGTTTCAATTTTTCAGGTTGGAGTAGTCCGATCTACAAATAATCTGGGCTCACTATGCTCCGGGAATTAATCGATGAACGATTATATCTGGCTGGAATTCACTATCAGTGGCGTTTCAACGCACACGGGTCATTAGCATGTTCGTACGGCTAATGGGCTAATTCGTTTAGATGATTTCGTAACGGAGGTTTTGTACTTTCCAGTTAATTGATACTAATCGATGAGTGATAATCAGTTCAGACTAGTTTCACGTTTCGAGAGATCGTCGGAATTAATTAGTTTTTTCTTTCCCATCGTCATACTTTTTAATAATAATCGTTTTTGTTAAATTTTCCTGAAATATCTAAAATGGAAAATTAAAAATTACTCGTGAAAACTAATTATTAGTAAAGACTAAAAATTGAATGACTTCACATGCTTGTATGCGTATTCTCATTTTGGGTGTGTAAGACAGATGTCAGTACGGAAGTAACTGTAGTCCATGCGACTCAGAAATCATGAATGAGCCCCAAAAATTGAAGCCACGAGATGAATGAATCTCTGACCAATCCCGAAAGTGTCCAAAGACTCTTAACCCACTACTTTGATGATAATCTCATTGAAGGAAAACCATCTACACCGAGTGGAGTTAAGCGGGCTTCCTGCCAATTCACTAGGTGTCAATGGTAGTATTTCGTCAATGAAAGGTCTCCGGGGTCTTAAAATTGTCCAGTTATTTTTCCTCAATGAACGAACGGGGTTTATTTCTCACAACGGGATTTGCCTAGATGCACTCTCGTCTTGAGACGGGTCGATAGGGCGTGGTGGGGTTGGCAAGGCGTGCGCCATTGTCCTGGTTTAAAATCCATGAATGAAGAAGTAGTATAAGGTTCATAGAGGCATGTCTCGTCGACACGAAACAGATTGGAAACGATACAATATTCAGGGGGTTCAATGCAACCGGTCTTTCTCCCTCTCTTCTGGGGGGGTTTTTTTTTCAATTGAGTGTTCGTATAAATGAGCACAATGTCCAGGGGACAAGCTAGCGGCTAGTCGCTGTGGGCATCCGACAAAAGCCAACTGAAGCGAGGAGAATCACAACGATTTTCCGGAAACACTTTGAGTATGGCCATTTTAACCCTCTCTCTCTCTCCTGCTCTTAACGTCTCCCGGGAGAGTGAGATCTCATCTGAGATTGCCATTTGCTACTCTCTCTCACCATCAGAACCTCGCGAAAAAGCTGAGAATAAGAAGGCATTCTGAGAAAAAGACACGTAAACGCCAGGTGGGTTTAGAAAATACGCTCCTCGGAGAGTTGAGGTGGAAAAACTGTTGGAGATAAAAATACTGGAATTCCGCGGGTTTAAGTAAATGGGAAAGAGTAAATTACAAGGTTGAGAAAAGATGGACGCAGTTTTTAGAATGCTAGGTACTTTTAGTGAGTATTTTTGTCCTCTATCGGGGGTTTAAAGAGTAAAAGTCATTATTTCGGGGATTCAATGGAGTTTTTTTTTTGCGAATTAAGTCTTTTTTGAAATGAGAGAGACATTCGAGACTTTCAATCTAGAATTTTTGTTGAAGAGTAGTATTATGGATAAAAATTGATCACATTCGATTTCCGAATTTTTAAATTACTAAATGTGGTAAATTCAATGGAATTATTGAATAGGATTGGGAGTAGGTACAATAGGATCCAGGATAATTCTCAAAATAAAATTTACAAGAATTTTTTACTGAAAAAGTGGATAGTCCGGACCGGGATTCAAACCCGGGCCCTTCCGATTATGCATCTTGTGATTATTTATTATTTTATTTATGCGCCGGAAATAATTATTTTTTCACGTGGAAAATTTGGAAACAAGACCAGAATTTTATGTAAAAAAAATGTTATTTATTAATTTTCTAAGACATTAATATGCACTTAAACTATTCCACTTCCAATTCTCATTCTCTCGGTACTTTTTCATGAATTTCCTAGTAACAAGTCTCAATGCGGGCTGGAATTGTAACAGTCAACAATTAAAATCCAAATCCAATCCAAATTAACCGCCTTAGTTGCCGGCCAACCAATAAGGAACAGTGATAGGCTTTCGATGTTTTTCATTGGATTCGAGATCTGAGTTGTATGTACTTTTTATGGCAAAGTCCTCCGAAATCGGCTCTGCGGGAATCTCTAGATATGGAAAAATTATCGAATGCAATTTTTATTGAATGATCGGTCTTTGAAAAATTTGATGTTTTTAATTAAAATCAATTTTTACCTGCTCCATTGCTTTCGTATTTGATTTGTATTTTTACACTCCTGAACTCTAGGTCATTATCGTCTGTTTCCACGTTACATATGTATTCTATCGCATCCGATTCTTGTACATTCATGATCACCAGCCATACACTGTAGTAGTGGTCCGTTTCTTCATAACGAAAAATATATTTGTCGGTCTAGAAAATGAAATTGTAAACGGCGTTAGTGAGTACAAGTTAAAAACAATTTTTATTGTTAGGGAAGTATCATTAAGTTTTGCTGACTTTAATACATCGCGAATTTTGGAGAATTTATCTCCAACGTTCAGGATTTTTAATCACGTAAAATTCTGGAATCTGATAATATTAGCAGAAAAAAATCAGGCATATTATTATTATTAGTGTTCAGGCATTTTTCATTTTTGGGAACCTACAAGCAAATTTTCAGTAATATATAGTATCAGGGATTACCAATAATAATGTTGGAATAATTATTTGGAGTTTTCAATTTTTAGATGGTTTTAAAGTCGAAGCTTTTAGTGTTTTCACAGATTTTATGGAAAAATGTGTGGTAATGCAGATTCAATTGAAAAAAAAACATCAGCGAATGTTTGACTGGCTTAAGGTGTTTCCTCAGATAACTCTAGACATTGTAAACAATTTTCTACACATGGAATAACGATAGTACTTCTTATTTTTAGATCTCAACCGACAACAAATCATGAAAGTAGGATTGCAGAAACATCCCTTTTAAGCGTAACCTTCACAGTTAGGCCACTCCTAATTAGGGAAATTTCCAAGGCACCCAAGATACTAATAAACTAGTGAGGGGAAACTGGTAAATATTGAACGAAATTTTTCTTGATAATGTATATAAATGTCTCAATTTTTCCCCATTTCATAAGAGTTATTTGTCTAAATGATATCAGAAGATAAGATTTGGATCACAAAACTGAGAAAAAGAAAATACTCGACAGGTGTACAATGAAACAGTTGGGGACCAAAGAGGCTCCGCTTCACCGACCTCTTCCTCAAAATATAAATGAAACACCTTAACCGCTGGCCAGAAATACCCTTCGTCCTCCTAGGTTTCGATGAAAGCGGATGAAAATATTCTTACATTTGCCTCAATCTTACTAATCAAGTCTTTGGATGATTTCTCCCAAAAAATGTCATCTACAGCAGCCCTATCTATCCGAGTTAAATCAACGCCACATCTCAGCTCCGCAGTGCTTCCTATCGCTGCCAATTGGACGGCTTCTACTGGGAGAATGGGAATATCAGCTCTGACTGAAAAAATAAAAAATATATGATAAGTTGATCGCCTGCCGGAGTCGAAGGGATGTATTTATATGTGTGACGCGAAAAATTAATTACGATTAAGAATATTTTTTGGGGGAAATATGAGATATCCAGTTCCAGACGAAAAATCGTGAGAAGCAGTAGAGAAAAATAATGACATCAAAAGGCCAGAAAACTTCGATTCGGCCGCAAACTTCAATGAAATTCTCCAAACATGACATCAAAGCAGGGAATTTATATAGTGTTCCACATTCTTGTGGGTTCACAGGAAACCATCGAATGGGATTTGGAGTGGGTAGGGTGGGACTCGGAATTATTCTCAATATAAAATTTACAAGAACTTTTCACTGAAAAAATGGATATCCAGGCCAGGATTCCAACCTGGGACTGTATAATTTGCGGTACCAAGAATCTTTGCAAAACCTCTGGCCTAAAAAAATATCAATGATTTACTCCACCAGAAAATACAGCGAAAATATAACCGCTGCACCCCATCGTCCGTCACAAGTTTAAGACCCCAGTAATGACCGTAAGCCTCTCGAAAACTTGTTTACCGGGTATTAACCGAGCGGTAAGTCTCAGAGAGTCGAATTGTACTTGAGAATACTCAAAAAACATTCACCAATGTTTCCCCATTCATGTTCTCTCATGGATGAGTTTCAAGCCTCAACGATTCCTCCCAAATTTGTAACCTAAACCATGATTATGACACCCTGAGCATTTTTTCGGCACATCCGGCCGAGGCGTTGAAGCGTTTATTCAGTTCATCAGTGCACGGGAATTTGACAGTGGTCAAACGCCAGAGGTCCCAATAGGTGGTCTCTATTTTTTTTTTCCACTTCTCTCCAACATTTTCCCTTCCACCTTTATATTGCCAGTTTTGCGCTTTCTGGCGAGAGCCATTCGCCATTCTCTGCCGCTCTGTAATCAGCCCACCTTTCCTGGCGCGAGAGTGCCTGGCGACCATTAACACCGCCTCGTTTTTTTCACAACACCCGAAAAATTTCAATAAACCTGGAGAATATCTCGCCGCTTGAATTCCGAGTTTCCTACTCTTTCTCTCTCTTTCTCTCGCGAGGGGTTTTTAGTTTATTCGCCAAACGCCACTGGGTAATGACCGTTGCGGAACGAGCGAGAGTGCACGGAGTTCACCAAAAAGGCAACTGGAGTTTTCAGCAGTGGAAATTCCGGGTGAATTGCTGGATGTGGGGGTGTGCAGGACATGAAACCATTCCGGTGTTTTGGAATGAACTATTTTTTCAGGGTTTCACAGCCGAGAGAAATGTGTGGGGATCTTTTTTAGATTTTCATGGAGACTATTCACTCCATAATTAAGGAATACCATGATTTGGAAATGAAGTCAACTGCGGGTAATTTCGGCGGTGATTTTGGGAAAAATAATTTCGTTTGGTAATATGAAAATGTTCCAACATAAAATCATATGGACATTCTTTTCTTCTTTTAAAAATCATAAAAACATAATCGATAGTAAACGAAAGATCGAAATGGTTCACAAATAAGACCGAATATGTCTCACACACAGAAAAATATTCTCGTGGAACGCAAGATTTGAAAACATAATTTACCCTTTTGAAAACGTCATTTAAGTTTATTAAAAATCGTAAATTATAAGGCTAATCACGTAATTTACGGAAAAAATAAGAGTAATTACGCGAATGATCTCGTAATTTAAGATCTCAGTCTCCGATTTTCCTTGATTGAGATTGTAAATGACGACTTCAAAAACGTAAATTGTGACTTTATAAACATAAATTATGAGATTGTTTATATCATTTATGTAATAAAAATCATAAAATGCAATATATGGTGCAGTAAATTACAAGAATTTTTTTTTTTAACTAAAAAAAATAATTAGACTGACAGCATATTTTTACTCATAATCTTCTTTCATAGGTCTCATTGCGCTGTCCAAAAACAGAAATTTACAAACATTTTTTGTTTCAATATTTAGAGCGCTGAAAAAGAAAACAGAAAAATTTCAATTGTCGACTGACACTCGGTAATATCAAAAATTTTAGAGGAAAGTTTTTTATAGAGCCGAAAATAAAGAGATAAATTTGTATTTTACAGTATTTTCCACGTAAATTGAGTAATTAATCTCGTAATTAGTAATTTAAAAACAATGTCAATTACAATTCCAAAAGAATCAATTATAGTTTTAAATCTCATGTTTCACGAGAATATTTTTCGGTGTTCAGGAATTTGGAATGAAAAAATTTTGTTATCCCTAAGAATTGAGATTATTTATAATTATACAAATCAGAACGATATTATCTATACATGGAATGTTGAGGGAGGTTAAATATCATTTCTCTCCACAGAGATAAAGATGACTTTTCGATACTGATAAGAGCTTTAATTAACGACAGGAGAATTCCATTTGCTCAAATGATATGATTTACTCTCCCAGCCCTTTTATTTTCTCGTGGATGTGATTGAGATCTCGATTCAGTCAATTTTCCAATCATTTAATATCAAAGTCTACATTTTCCTTATTCAACAAGAAAAAAATTGGAAATTTTCTCCTCTTTATAGGATTTCCTACGAAGACGAGAGGAAATTCCGAGAAGCTGCCATAAAAAACCCATCACTATGACGTAGCGATAAAAGAAAGTCAACATCGGAGGTAAAGTGCTAAAGTGGATGGGGAAAAAAAGGCGAGAAAAATGTGTATTTTCGCACGCAGATCCGTCGGAGGCTCTTTGCCAAATACGATATGCGCGTGTCAGCGGGACTCAGAAAGCCATTTATGGAATACCGCTCACTTAAGAAGAAAAAAAAAATTATTTCCTCAGATGCAGTTGCAATTACAGCCGGGAATCGTTTTGCAGGAGCCTCGTAGTATTAACCGTAATGTTCTCACACCTCCAAGTGGCATTTATCACTCAAAAATATCAAATTACTGCGAGTATATTACACAACAAGATTAATCGTTTTTAATATATAATTCTTGGAAAATTTGTGTCCCTCGTAAACAAACGAGTTAATAAATTGATTTAATTAAGAATTGTGAAGTAGTCGTTGGAATTCCGTGGAGCATCTGGCTAGGAAAATGGCATGCAGAAGTGGTGTCAATTTTCTGAGGCTCAGCCAAATTTTATCGAAGGCATAAAATTGCTGGAAGCAGGGCATGTGATTCAAATACGCCCACAAAAATATTTTTGAAGCTTTTGTTTTTTTTCTACAAAACGTCTAATTGAAAAGGATATGGGTGCCAAAATTAATAAAAAGGGTAAAGTGACTGAAATGATGTGTACTTGTAAGATTGCCCTCAATAGAACCTGTACACACGCAGTTGCAATATTAGGCTACTAGAACAGGTGATTATTGTAGATATTAATTTACTACTAGTAACCAAACTTGATAAGATGAAAATTGGATATTAACACTCTGATTAGTTTTTCAGGCACAATCTTGAAGAACTGAAAATAATATGGAGTATCGTTAAAAAACTAGATGGAATGCTTCTCGGAAATCGTCGTTAGAAAATTCCGATGTACAGCCTTTGATGCTTTACTTTGAAAAAGAAAAAATTTTAGAAGATAATAATAATCAGAAAAGGCCTAAAATAAAGGATGTAAGAGAAATTTAATTGTCTTCAGAAGATGAGCATTTAAGAGACGTAATCATATCAAATCCATTACATTCCATTCTCCATTTTTTAATTTTTTAATTGAAAAATGCTATTTTCATTTTCTGCATATTTAGGATGACTTGAAAACCGTGTTCATAAGCACAACTAATTTGAATCACAAGTAATTTATTATCAACTGTCAACAAGTAACTCTATCGTGTACTTAAACCGGCCCATTGGATAGCTCCAAGTTACATGCTCGCCCGAGTTCCCAGTAGAAATTCAATAATTTTTTGTTATCAAGAAACGGAACGTTTTTCTGATATTTTTTTCACTTGAGTGGATTACATTTGAGGTGAATTGGGTAGGTTATTATGCATTTATAATTTATATTAAAACCTCCGTCGTCACGAAAGAAAATCAATTTTTGTTAATACATCGAAAGCAATCCCCGGTGAAATCTCATGACCAACAAAAATAAGGCCAATCCCTTGGACGATAAATAACCGTAAGTGCAGAAGTACCAGAAGTCGTTACAGCAATCAACTCATACTCGAAACGAATTTCGAAATACCCGAGAGTGACGCGAGTGCAAGCGACGAGTCTGAGGAGTCTCGTGGAGTTTAAACCATTACCATCCGGATAATTATTTCGTTAGGTCCTCACATACTCAAAGGATATACGCAGCTTGTCAAGATGAATGTATCAAGATTTGGGTGAGTTAATCAACTCGGCTAACATGCGATGGATATTCCGGAGATTGGTGGTGTGAAGCACACGGGGACAGGAAAAAAAACCCGGAGAGGTTTAATTGCTGTATTTATGCGGCTTGAGGTACCAGCGCATATGTGAGCGGTGTCTTTCGATCATCGTAAAATTCGGAAGCCAAATTAATTCCTATTTTTGGAGCTTTCACCAGATGTTCCTGGTAATCATGACAGACGGAATGATCGATTGTAATTTATTGATGTAATCGTATTGCAATCCTGGTAAAAAGTTATTTCCTTATTTTCATCAATTTTATTGAGCATTGTAAAATCTCGCTTTATTATTTGTCAAGAGATATTTAATAAACATAATTAATACACTTCATTTTTTTCTGTGAAAAATTCTTCCTCAAATCGGGAAGCTATTTTTCTAATATTTAGCGAGTTATGTGAATCGTCACGATTTTTTGAAACTTTTAATAGTGGTTATTTAGTTTATTGACATTCCCATGAATATATTTTCAAGTATTTGAAACATAGATATTCTCAAGGTATAACAGAAATTCAAAATTGAATTGAATGGAAAAAAATCAAGGATATTTCGTTTATTATCCTTATTTTTCTAGGAGAAGCACATGATGAGATCGCAAGTTCTTCGTCGTGAAAACAATGAGCAATAAAATTCAACTCTACCCTCAACTAAAGAATTGAACGAATCTATAAAAATCAAAAGAAAAACAAAAATAAAGAAAAAAAGAGAAAAAATCTATCCCACTGAATGAAGAATGTTCCATATGCCTCTTTATTCCTCATAATGGAATTTAAAAAACTTAAAAAATTATTATTCAAGAATTTTTTTAGAATGCCGAGAAATATTCAACCAAATTTGTGAGATAATGAGAATCACCGAGATTCATGTGAATAAAGTAACAAACACTGATTAATTTTAAAAACTCCTCAGAGTCGATCCCGAGATTCTAACACAAACTTATTAGAAAACCTCGGCCATTTAGAATTCTCCAATTCGCCCCCGAAATCAGCCGACAAAAGAAATCCTAGATCATCCGCAAAGAAACGGCTTCGATTTCCTGTCCAAAAAGAACAAATATCCAGAAAGATGAACTGACTGGGGGACCGATGAATCAGGATATGTGGGATGAATTAAACCCCTTTGGATAGCATTTGGATTCGTGAGACGCGTGTGGTCCATTGGATAAGCCCCCCCGCACCAGCCTCACTCGTCCAAGACATACACGTTCATTGTTGAGGAAACATCTACTGATTCCAATACACAGCCATACTTCACCCTGAGAATCCCATTCTCTCATTCACCTTCTCCCATTCCCTACATCACGGTTCTTCTAAACGCACCAGTGGATCCCCCCCCTCCTGGCCGCCATAACGCCCCATCCCGCGCACAGGTGGCTCGATGAGGACTCGAGTGGACCCGGTGGGCGCATTGTTCCCACCAAAGATTGTTCTGAAATTGCGCCCACTGAATAGTCCCACTGTCCAACATCGGTGGACAACCATAACCAATATGAATGTGATCCTCGACTGTGAAATAAAATCGGTGGTTTTACGATACAGAAAGGGTTGACAAACGACGGTTGACGGTCATTCGACAAACCGGACTTGTCCTCAGAGGGGGCAAAAAAATCTAAACGTAAATTGCATTTACTCCTTTTTCAAGCACAGAAGTATTTGATTAAAAAACTATTGGCGATTGTTTCTCAATTTCTTTTTAATGGTAAAATTAAAGGTACCGTAAACAAAAAATTTTCATTTGATACTAAAGTTCCACAAAATTAATCGGCAAATATTAAACATTGTAGGAGTAATTATGTCGGACATTAAGGTTAGCAAAACGTGATTTAATGACTCATTCATTTTTCCTCTATTTCAGATTTTTTATTTTTTGGAGTAAATTGATATTCGAACTTGCTCTTTCAAGTCTGAGGTTCAAAATAATTTTATTTATTACCAATCCTCTGAATTTTTTATGTTACATCTGGTGGTCTCACAATTTCTGATATTAATCTACATAAATCATAATAGATTGTACCACACTCTCACTTGTATTGGCTAAGCAATCCTTTGAAAATACAACAATACCGTGATTTTATTAATCCAGGATGAATAATATGTTTAATATTTTTCTACGCATCATTTCGCAACGGCCTTGTGGAGTCCCCACCAAAACAGGGCCCGTCACAAGCGGCTTAGATTGGAATGAGATTGGATCCAATTTCTTTCCGATGAATAGAACCGACCGTCTAGAGAGGGTAGGAATTGAATTAGGGAGAAATGAACTCAATCGCGTCGATTTTGTGGATATTATTACCACTGGACTCCCTTTATCTGAGTTACGAATCTGAATCTATGTCTGCTATTATTGATATTATTACTAAGAATACGTGTGCCAGCAGAACTATTATTATATATTAATTCAATCTTCTAGATTCAATCGGCTATTAGAGATTTTTGCTTTATTTTGAAATCTATAAACGGACGCTATTTGTGGATATACGGGTAGACTATATGGCATCATACAGGGGCTCAAACTATTTTTCATTACAAAATGTCTGTGGTCTCCCCCAGAGGTTACAGACTGAATAAATGACAGGAAATGTATTAAATCAACTCAAATTTTAATAGAAATTGTCTCGACGGTTGTTCAATTAATTGAATAAACATTCCGTCCCGGCGGGAGCAAAGTGATATTTCTTTCCCGCTGCGCGGGAGCGTAATTTCGCTTTACTCCTACGCCGGATCGGAAAATCGGGTTCTAACCACGAAAAGTAAAATAAAAGACCCTTACCCACATGTTTATTGACCTCGCCTTTGGCTCGGCTGATAATTCTGCCCTTGAGCAAGGTTCCTTTATTTTATCTCCCTAGGTTCCAAATATACTATTCCGAAATCGGTATTTTCTACCGATTGGATAGAAAACGAACGGCATTAGTTGGCAATCCATGGATCGACCGGCGATCGAATTTTATTCTTCGAAAAAAATTTTGCGGAAAAATTATCCTCGCACAATCTCCCGGAATATTGTCCCCAAAAAAATGTGTCTGGTTATTCACCAAATTCAAAAAATTCTGAAAGATAAGCTTGGTGTCATACCCGGGTCAGACTGGTTAAAAATCAGGTAATTCGGAGTTAGGCAATCCTGATCAGGACTGGAATGGGGCTATATCAAGCTTACCAGAGTTAATTTTTTCTTAATATTATTACGGATGGCTATAATTATTTCTCTTCACTCCGCTTCGCGTCGAGTGACTGAAAAGTACTTTTTCGGCACATTGAGATGAAATAGTATATTATGCAACATGTGCGTAATGGTGATTTTGGCTCGTGGGAGGTTGTAACACGAGCCGAAGGCGAGTGTTATAATCCCACGAGCCA
>JAPYZN010000845.1:0-74967 GCA_030522865.1 Psyttalia lounsburyi
TTAATTTTTCAGCCAAAAGTATGTTTTTCTCTCAGTGTAGTGCATCTTATGATTCGTGTGATTTTTGAAGCTAGTAAAGCAGTTTTAATAATTTTTTTTAACCCAGGCCTCACAAAAAATGGAATTATTTATTAATTACAAATTATTTGGCAAATATTTCTAATATAATCGGATATGATATTCTTATAGCCCCAAAATTCTCCATGCAAAAGATCTCTTTATAACTTTTCCAAAATCTCATGTTTTCATGAATATTTAAATCTTTAGTGTTTGCAAAACATCATAATGTCGTTTATACGTCCTCAACAAAATCCTCTTTACTCAGTGATTTTTGTCTTAAAATACCTTTGTTGGCACAGGCCATCTCCTTGAGATCTAGACTCTTGTCCCCGCCCACTAAATAGGTAAAAATTCTCACTGGCATATGAGGCCAGTTATATTTCTTAATAAGATCTGCAGTAGCAGCCTCAGTGTTGGCCGTAATCGACATGATTGCTTGATTACATTGGCTTCCCAGTCCTGACCTATTATACCTATGTAGAACCTCGAAAGCAACGCTCAGGGCGGCTGAAATGTTGGTTGTGGACTCGGCCTGCACCGAGTGTAGTGCCATTTTCATCTCCTTAATATTCTCTTGAGACCCCTGAACTAGAGTGTCCTTAAAACATCTTACAATCTCTTCGGCGGTGGTTCCATATCTGTAGACATTCACGAAATCATTGGACGATAGGGTATCCAAGATATTCCTGACAGTGGCTACCGTCAGACTTCGGAGTTTTCTAGAGGAAAAACTGGCTGCGTCGACGAGAATAGCTAGATCCTTAGGACTTGTGGCCCCACCGACGAACCAATTCATGGTCCGGAAATCCGAGACATCAGGAACATCTTCCGGATCGTTTGAGAACTTTCTTGGAGGCCAGGCAATAGCTGAGGACAAATAATTTCAATTTACATATGGCTTTATGTACTGAGAATCCCTGAAATCCAGTGCCAAACTCTACTTATATCAAGTGAGTATCCTCAAAGTAACTAAACAGTTGCACAGAATTTAAAGCGGCGGAAAAAATTAGAAAAAAATTAGCGAAACGAATCCCTACATTTTCTAGGGCTCAATATCACGAATTCAAAATTTAGGGAAATGCTCTTTAAATCCAATTATGATCCTAAAAATCATAACACATCAATTCTTGATGAATTTTGTTTCCGCCATTTGAATTAACTAATATAATTGAGGTTAATTTCTCTATTGCAATTTCCTTAACGACTTTCTCGAAGTCATTTTCTATTGGAAACATTAATGTGGTTAATGGCTATAATATTTATAATATATTAATAATATTAATAATACTTTGTCGTACGTTATACTGGTAGTCCCACAATATTAATGTATTTTTTTACATTCTAAAGATCTCAAAGTGCTTTATTAATTGCAAACTTAATTAATTCCATTTGAATTTCTCGAATGGACGATCTACCTGGAAAGCGTCTCAAAAATCCAGCAGTGGCTCCGAAGTATTGCCAGGAGAGAGTGGGATCGCTCTCGTAGTTATTGACGAAGAGGGGATCCAGGTGGTCACTCCACTGAAGCCCAACCATAATTTCGCTATCTACAATTCATGGAGAATATTTTATCGTTAAAATCGCAGTTCACTGGATTAACTAACAATTGCAAAAGAAAACAAATAAAATTGAATGACGAATCTAACTTTACTGGGTGAATAGCTTGGAAATGCTTCTATGAGAAAACTGGAACATCTTTTTGAAGATGAGAATTTTTAGACGAGGAATCACCACCTCAATAAAAATGTCCTGTGATTCCCCATGAAATCAGTCGTTACAGTTTTTACGACAAGATTGCTTTGCACGAAAAATTGGAATTCTAGATGATATCATGAGTTCCTATTTGCCGATGTTGACGGTAATTTTTGAGCGCGGCCTCAAGAATACCAGAATCTCTTCTACTATAACAAAAAAATGTTAATTAATCTACTTGTTGATATAATTTCTAATTAATTTATTCAACAGAATGTAAACAAAATTTATTTTCATCAGACCGCGTGGATATAAAAATGATAGTTTGCAAAGTTTTAAGGTTCTCCTTATTTTTCCGTGAAAATCCCATAATAGTTAATGTTAAGTTCGATAATAATTTGAGTAAATGATGGAGTCAACTGGTAAAAACGTCAGATTCCATTTTATTAGATATCTTCATTAAATTTTTACGACTTCGCTATAACGTCCATAATTAATGGGACAACACCGTATCTACATAAATTCAGTATATACCCTCGATATTGCACAGAAATTGCTCACCAGTATCTTTTACCCCCGGAGGTAAGAGTACACCCGACATGCTCAGATTAACTGGCAAATTGTCAAAGTGTCGATGAACCGAGAGTAGCACCTCGCGAGGATGTGGCGTTGTCTTTCCATCACTAGTGAATTTATTAATATCATGGGAGCTATAATATCTCGGTAAAGTATTAACTTCCCTCGAGGAGGACACAGCAGCCTGCTCGGCACTCTCCATCAGCCTCTGTCAAATTTGGACGGAACATTCTAGTCATTGTGTTACTGTCAAGTGGGATTAGCTATTTCAGGAATAATGACAAGAAACTTTTTTGAAAACTTAAAATGCCCCAAAAATCGTATTACTCATCACTGCGATGATTGAAAACACGAGGTGGGGTGAGTTGACCTCATCTCATTTTTATATCTCGTATCATCATATCTCCAGTTTGACGTCATTACTGCCAGAAGAGGTGACTTTATGAGGCAAAGATCGAAAGGTCTTTTTAATGGACTAGGGAAATACTCGATTATAAAAAATTTGTGATAATTCCGGGCAGTATCACATATTTATGAAAATACCTTCGTAGTCAAAACAGTGAATTACGTCAACAGAATTATCAATTAATGTTTACTAGTGGAAGTGTTCATTGAAAATATTTCTCAATTTTCAACAGCACTTTCTTATTTTTTGAAACGTGTTGCCCTGTGTTGCACCGAAATATTGGAAAATTTTGTTATTCCGGCGCGTCTGACCACATCTCGACTGTATCTACTCGGCGCCCAGTGTGAAATACAAGTGCAAGTAGAAAAATCCAATGTACCATAACAGCGTTCATCTTGAAATCCAACATATTTTTCACCTCTGCCGCCATTTCCCTCACCAATACTAGTCCATCCTTCTTGTTTACAGTAGTTTCCCCATCATTATGGTATTTCTGAAAATAAAAATGACAAGTGGATACCCTTAACTGCTACCCCCTCTCCTATCGAAAATACTTGGCTATGAAACTTACTCGCTGAATCTCCGCTAGTTTCGTCGCCTGTTTTCCAAACTCCCACAAATCCACTCCAAACTTGAGCGCCCAATTTCTCACCCTGCAAACAATGTGAGCATCAGGTTGTTGAATTTCCTGCTTCCTTTTTTTGCATCTCCAATCATGTCCTCTCTATCTCTATTCCCACCATCCAAATAACTCTCGAAATTAATTCCTAGGGGCTTTACCAATCTATCTTCAACCGTTTGAATTGTAACATATAATAACACGCCGTAATTCATCTATTTCACAAACATTTTGAAAATAGCCAGAGTTACAATTCACTTTTAAAAACGCTCATTAAGAATTTCGAAACCAATAAAAAAATTACTTACACAACTTCTGCAAGCCATATCAAGTGCTTCGAAGCACTTGATATGTTTGGAATAATCTTCGCATCCCCACGGAGTAATAAAATCAAAATTAAAAATCCGAATCGAAGATAAACAAGAAACTAGAATTCCCACAAATTCCAACTGTCCCTCGACGCTCCCTATAAATAGCTATTACATCATTGGTCAAAAGAACCCCCCTGTACGATCGAACAAAACGCCCGAGTTGTCGTCCCATTACTAAAGTTTTAAACAAAAGCCAAACTTACTCATTGTGCGGTATGTCCTCCTCCTGTTGACGACTGATTTGAATGGTGATAAAAAAAAATATGCCAAGGCATAACGTCCACTTTGCCAACTGACGCATCGCACCTCTTTTATTATCCTCAGCACGTTATCTAAGTTCTACGTTTCAAGTATCTCGCAATTGTCCGATATATTCAATTGAACAATCTACACTTAACTCTATTTATTGCCGAATTGTATCTCCAATAACCCTATACCCATATTAGGCCACATTAGCCCCACTGATGAAATTTTTATTAACTAATTATTACAATTTATCATTCATTGTCTATAAAATGATGACATTTGATTGTTACTCCATTATCACTCATTCTGCCGTCGAAAAACACTCCTTACCTTGGCCTGACCATTGATATATTTCAAGTATTGGCTACATACAGGCTATTTTTTCGCCGGTATGCCGATGTGCAAAAATCCATATAGGCCCCTCAAGATTTTAAAATGAATCACTCAACTGTCTGCACATTACCGACAACAAACTAATTGTCAAAAAATAATTGAAAAAATACATATCAAAGTCATTAGCATGAAGTACCAAACAATGAGGGTTTTTAAATTGACACTTCTTTTTCCCTCTGCGTTCACACGTACACTCGTTTCTCGTTTCAGTGCCCCTCTTCGCCCCAATACCCCAACGAAAAGCTCCTCCGGGTGTACGCGTCGCCCCTCCCACGTTGCCGTCAGTCAATAAGCACCGTCTCCCCAAAAGGGGCACTATTTTTTCATTTCAAATTCACTAGGATACTACCTCATCCTCGATTACTTTAGAATTTCTACCGGTTATTACTCCAACTGAGTCTGTTCCTATCGCTCAGGATTCTAAGCATTTCCAGGGTGTTACTCACTCTCTTCAATCCTCCCTTCTATAGTTAAAACACCCAAGTACTGGTCACTATTCACCTTCAAACGCACATCCCCCCGTAAATCTCACTTTCATTCCTTGCTATTGGTTCAATATAATTACTAGATATTTAGCTCAATCGTCGGTTAATTTATTTACTCCAAATGTCGAATGAGGATCACATAACGAGGCGCAAAAATATAAGCATCTTCTTCACCCGACCATCAAGCCTTCAGAACGCGCGCGCATCAACTCTTACTACGACTACAAGCGCTCGAGGTTTTCGAGGGGGTGTGAGAGAGGTGGTATTGTACGAGTGAAACGGAGACGCATGGATAACGAAAAGAGAGGGACTGTGAGCTCCGCACGGAGCTTTATCCAGGAGGGACGGTACATGTATTAGTTACCAGAGTGTTGGGCGATGAGGGTTGGAGAAGAGAGAGGGGGATGAGTCTGGCACTACTACACCTATCAGCCATTACGATGAGCTTTTGGGTATAGCGCAACCCTCGAGGCACTCCGCTGGGCGCCAAGACGAATGGGGGGGGGGGGGGGGGGGGAGGGTGGGGGGGGGGGGGGGGGGGGGGGGGGGGGGAGGAGGTAAGTTGAAAAATTTTGTGCATATTATTTTACGAATATCTGAGGGAGCCAGTGGCTTCCGAGAGAAATGTCACAAGATCTTCTTCGTATAGATGATTTATTTCCCCTCCACCCCCCCCAGGAAAAAGGTATCTGGACATGTTACTCCAGGAGACGTTATCGAGGATATTTCTTTAAAATCATTCGGATGGATATTTTTCGATGTTACATTCTTTTACCATCAAAACGCCCAGAGCTTTACGCTACTTTGTCGGTGGCGCTGGCAAGGCACAACCCCACCCACCTTCTTCTCTCGTAAGACCATTTCCGAATCGCGTACGCAAGCCTCTCGAAAGGGTCTCCACCATCCTTCTGCACCAACTCCATCGCTCTAGCTGTCTCTTTTCCAGGCGCTCGTCTACGCCATTTTATGACACTTCAGTGGATCCCTCTGTCTCTACCAGTCTCGTTTCTCTCCTATTTTCACCGTCAACTCGACCTCACCCTCGGCACACACCATTCTACATCGCCCTTCGCGCATTCACACAGAAACTCAGAGACAAGAGAGATGGATAAACGGGGTAAGAGAGATGAATAAATCTTTTGCCATCTTTCTTACCCCTCGCTACCTTCTTGGCTGCACTCTCTACAACCCTCTCTGCGGTCTGGCGGCTTATTGTTATCATTATCGGAACTGGGTGTAATCATAAGGATATGCTGGAGCCCCGCAACTTGTTTTATGATCCATCTATAGGCGTATTGTTGTGATTGTTTTTCTTTTCCACTAGAGAAAATAATGCATGAGTTTAGCGTTGAAGAATTCAGAGGCATTTGATGATGAACCTCTGAGCTTCTGTGGTGTTGGGGTATTTCGTTGTCGACTTTGAGCCAATCGATTTTTATTATACCAAAGTTTTCTTCAACCTGCTCCTTTTTTATCGGTCGACATGCCGGTGGGCGCCATGTACACTTCTTCCTTCTTAGTATTCTCTCTTTCTTCTTTACCTCCTCGTTCTGATTTCCCCTCCTTTTCCATCGTCTCGGGGGCTTCGTCAATCGTTCAAAAGTTTTGGCACATAGTGGCCCATCCCTTATTCTATTGGGATTACATGCACGAAAGTTGCACGACCAAGAATGGCTGATCGCTGAGGTTTCGGTGTACTTTTGTCCTTGGGGATGACGTAATCATTACGTGATGATTTTTTTTATACTTTCTAGTAGAAATAGGGGGCCATTAGGGTGAGGCTGTTACAGAAATATTTTTGTTCCGGAAATTAAAGAATTTGGCAGAAAGTGAGAGAAATTCCTTTTAGCTGAGGAGATTTTCTGCAAAAGGATGGCTTTATTTTTTTGCTCATATCACCCGTTATGGAATTAATTGTATGTTTAGCGTTGATAATCGACTATTTTATTGATGGAGTGAAAGATGCTAATTTGTTAACCAGATGTTGGCTGATAAACTTTGTTCGTTGAGTAGTCGCATACTGTCCTGGACAATGAGGCACTAAAAGTGAAAAAAATGCTCATATCAAGTGAGCAGTGTATTCATTAGAATTTAATTGTGAGTCGACACGTCACCGCAAGGGCATTTAACAGATTTATCAATCGGTTACCAAGGTCATATTACATCATCCATGCGTGAATGAAATAAGACAAGATTAATCTCACAATTAATGATATTTTGTATTGATTGAGTAATTAGGTTCTAATTCACTCAGAATTGAAAAGAAAAACACGGCTGAAAGCTGAATTTATTCAGCGTAGATTTGAAGATGTCCATTTTCGATTTATAAATAGCTTCGATAATTGCTTAGAAAATTCCTCCACAATTGTTAATTCCTAACAGGTTGAGAATGGACAATAAACCCCATAGAATTGCCAATTATATACAATTATTTACCATAGTCTGGAAAAGGTGGATAAATTAGCAAATACTGACGGCGAACCTAAAAGATATACTTTGAAATGATTAATCACCTCCATAAATCATATAAGAACATCGAGAGAACGATTAACAACTCAGGAACGGTGAATGCGTTTGTCAGTGCGTCAGGAATGGAGGATCCAGAGAATTTTGGGGGCTTGGGGGAGCGGCACGAGTGAAGGATGCGAGAACCTTGGAGTATGTAACCCTGACCCGTAATCACGTGTGCAGAGTAATCAATAGATCCAAAATTCATAGATAGGATCGATGAATAATTTAGCATATGCAGTCTAATGCTGACCACACTGTAGATTCGGAAATGTCCTATTTAGCGAATTTAATAGTAAACCATCTTATATAGTCATCAGAAACATAGAAATTTGTTTACTCGATATTCTCTTATAATGGAACATATTTGACTTTAACAAATCGCATTTGCTAGATAATTCGATTAAACGTCTATTAAAAATGAGTCTATTGAAAAAAAATAATTTCAAAATATTTTACGGAAAAAAATAGATCTTTATTTTTGGATAGTCTGTTTTTGTCCAATATTTCTTTTATTGAAAATTTTGGACATGAATTTTCTGTAGTACTATCACGTTTTTTTTTTTTTTTAATGAGTAGAAAACATGGAAAACATTATTAGGATATTTTCGCACAATAAAAAATTAAGCATTTATTGTCTAATTTTCCAAATGATGAGGATAAATTTCAATAAAAACTGATTGAATACGCCCCAAAACTGGTTGAATGTCAAAAATTCTGTATTTTTATTTATATAAATTATAATATATATTTCTTGCATTTTTGGGTGAAGGACAAGAGCAAACACATATTTAAATACATCAGTATCGAAATGTATGTTTTTCCTGATGTTCGGTCCTTTTTGGTAGATTTGTTTTAATTCGCACAAAGCGATTCAGATGTGTAAATTTAGTCGTTTCGGTTGTGATACAGTCAAGAGGAGGAGAGTAAATGAATACGCGATGTTTAATGCGTCCCCATAATTACAAAATTGAACTATGGCATGGCAAAACGAGTTGAGTCAAACAGAAGGAAGTCCTCATTCATTCAGCGACTATTTTCGGAGTTCAAAGTGAAAGAAAAAAATGTCGGCTGACATCACCGGAATTATAAACACATGTAATATAATTTATATTAACTCAGTCCGTTTTAACCCATCTGTCAATTGTATTACACATTCAATAGATGCAAATGGTAATTCCAATGATCTTATCAATATTTCTGATGAGATAAAAAAATATAGCCAGTGTTATCTAATCAATAATACCCACTACTTTTATCAATAAAACTTTCCTAATGATATTTCGCTAGATTCAACATTTTTGTGATCTTCGTAGCTCCGCGGAAGACTCGAAATAATAGAAAGCTCCATAATTTGTGTCAATGTCTTCACAATCTACCCAAGCATGGTCCATCTTTATCCCATTTTTTCCAGTAAAATAAACCAAGAGATATTTATTGATTCGAATTTCACGTGGAAATAGCATAACACAAGAATACTCATTCAGAATCATACAAATATTTTCCACAATAAAATGTACATCTAGAATAATGAGTAAATGAACAATTTCAGTCATCTCTATATGATACAGCAGCATTTAACGGGCTCGTACAAATTCTCATGAACTTGACTAACAGAAATTTCGCTAAAGGCAAAATAACTACCACTCAAGATTTAATTACAAAATTATTTCTAATGTTTTATTTTTCCCAATACTCGATGAATAGTTGTTGTCCTTCGATTATTTGACTATAAATATTGTTGGCTAATTCTTATAGTTATAAAATATTCGCCCCTAACATATCGATTCAAGGAAAAAAAGAGAAATCGAAATATAGTCGCTTTTTTGTGGCCTTATCAGAAATATATTTACCCAATGAGTAATAACACTATACAATTACGATTGGGTAGAAAATGAGCGAAATATTCTTTTTTTTTTATTACAACAAATAATTTCGATTTCAATACAAATGTCACGATTAATGGAATGGAATTGCGATTGTTTTGATATCGAAAATGATAGATCTGGGGATTCCCACTTGGTTTTGAGTTAAGGATTTTTTCCCATCTAATGGAGAGAACATTCATTTTAATCAATTACCAATTATTATTATTCAAAAATCTTGTTATGTATATGTAATATTGCTCTAATTTCGTTCGTGTTCTGCATTTTTCCCATCTGACAAGTGATTTTTTCAAAGTATATTTCACATCAATTGATTAATCAAATTTACCGTTACCACCGTTTATCATTACTTTTAGAAAATTTTATGGCAAATTGTGTGATTTACGAATAAAATTTTTTAAAAAATTCTGCCAATCGATTAGTTCTACAGGTAAAAAATTATCGCACTTATGTCGATCTGCTGTAAATTTCGACAGAGAATCAATCAATTAATATGTATTGCAATGTATTTGCTGACAAGTGAAATACTTTTCAATTCTTTCCCCACAATTTTCGATTAAATCTTATTGATTTCTGATGAATTATATCCATTTAATCGGTTTACATCCCCTTGATATTAATCGTTAATGACTAAATATTTTTCAACCATTTTAATCAACACGTTATTACTTGATTTAAAATTGAAGCCTCTAATATCTACCAAATGAAATACAACATTATTATTGAATAATTTCAATCCTCAGTACGTTATTCCTCAATTTCAATGGCCAGAGGAATCCCATAAAAACAACAGGAATAATTTTTACATCATACTAATCATATCCTCATCCTCAATTTAACATTAAATCGTCAGATTATTTTACTGAAAGCATTATAATTCTCAAATCTTCATTTTGTTTCAAAAAGAAAAATAATATGTGCCATCATTTGCGTAAAACCTCAAACACCATAAACTCATATATACAACGCAATTGAACATTAAATTCTAATCATTACAGTCTCCGAAGAAATGTGACGATACTTGAAATTCCCTAAACTGCTACGTCTAAATAATTTATTAAAGAAAAATAAAGTGAATCCAAAAAATATAAAAAAAAAATGTACGCTTAAACATTACTCAGGAAATTTTGATTTAACAAATTATGGAATCAATGTGTCTCACTGACTATTTGAGAATAAAAAATGAATACTCCAAATCAAAAAGAAAGAAAATTTTTGTCAATTTCAAAATAAAAGTTTAGTCTATTTTCCAATAAAAAGCTTGTATTTTTATCAACTTCATCGACGTATATAGTAACAAATTTTACATTTTATTTCTGCCTTGTGGTTATCTTTTTTATTTTTGCTTGTTCTTTCTTTTTTTTCGTTTATTTTTTGGTACCTCATTTATAGTAAACTTCGAGACACTGTACAACAAAGAATTGAAAGTATCATCTCGATAAGACATTTATGGCTCGTTGTTGAACGGTGGATCGTGTGAATAGAACCCCCCTCCCCCCGACATTTTCCTTACTACAGGCCGTCGACCTATTCTACACATAACTGAAACGCCATTGTACATTAGATTCACATTCCTTCACGTTCATTTAGTTTGCACAGGACAGGCAAATGTGTCACATCAACCTCTCTGAATGTGTATTGTAGCTAACTCCTCGATTGAGGTTGACATAAAATTATTCACTGTCTTGACCGCTTTTTCTGTAATGTTTTTTTTTCCTGTTTTGTGGCATTCCAATTTGTTTGTTACTTTTTTCTGTTTAATAGATAAAACCCACATGGTAGGCGTGTATAACTCATTCTGTTTGTTTTTTTTTTACGGTTTACGAAATCCACGATTAATGGAGAGGACTAACTAATAGCTCATAATTTGTGATTACTAGTCAACCATGTAAGGCCCTCGTAGAGTCCATCACCGGTCGTTGCGCACGACGGCTGAACGTACCAATTTCTATCTCGTATTCTTGTTAACCCAAGTTTTTCTTGTATTTCGTGTGGTTTCATAGCTGGAAAGAGACATAAAATTAGTGTTATTCTTTATAATAAGAGGTGGTAAAAGGATAGAGTGTTGGCCTATTTTTAACTCTATAATTAAAAGTTGATAAATTAAAATTTTGGAGTTTGGACGGGCGTATTGTGTGTCCCTTGATAATAATATTTATTAAAGTTCTTCAGAATTTTTCTGACCAATATCCAATTCAGAGAATGAAATAAACATTTCCCTCAAATTCTTGAATGAATGGAATTATCTCATTAATAAATGATAAACTCTTCAGAAATTTCGTTAAAAAATTTTCTAATTAAATTTCGAGTAATTTCTGTTCCATTTCGGAATCAACTAATTGATGATGGAATAACAAAGCATTATTCAGTCTGAAAATTCTGACGTTTATACGGAAGATTGGTTAACATTTCATTATAAAACGTGTGGTTTTAAGATGAATCAGTGATCTCCAAATAATCCAAAGATTCCCTTTTTTTATAGCCATGGCATTATGACTCAATAAAATTATTGATGTACCATTTTTTCTCTAGAGATATTTTTTCTCTCCTTGACATTTTTACATGAAAAATTGTGCATCTTCAAGATGAATGCGCAATTAACGAAGCTTCCATCGGTAATGGAATCTACAAGTGTCTTACCACTTTTTAAATTAATTTTATATGTATCCAGAAATGCTTACCGTCAGAAAGATCTTGCTTATTAGCGAATATTAAAATAATAGCATCTCGCATCTCTCTATCATTGATAATTCGGTGTAATTCTTGGCGTGCCTCATCAATTCTGTCTCGATCAGCGCAGTCAACTACGAATATAAGTCCTTGAGTACCAGTGTAGTAGTGACGCCACAACGGACGTATTTTATCTTGCCCGCCCACGTCCTATGGATAAATTTCAATTGTTATATTCCATTATCATTACAAACTTCGACCCAAGCCCTTGTAGTGAAACTTCATCTTCAATTTAATTGATTTCCATTGAGTACTTACCCAGACATTGAATTTAACGTTCTTATACGTCACAGTCTCTACATTAAATCCTACAGTCGGGATTGTGGTGACAGATTGGCCCAATTTCAATTTATACAGTATGGCTGAATTGTTATTAAGGAAATTATGAAATGACTATTGAATAGATTTTACATTCTGAACATTTAATTTGTTTTCAAGAATGGCATTATGATGTCTTTTGCATGACCATTGAAAATCGACGTAAATTATTCCAGAGAATATTAAAGAATCAGAAGTTTGAAGGAATCGAATCATATATCATCATTGGAAATTCATAATTGTATCAGTTCTAATGAAGTGCAATCGAATCGATCGAATATCATCAAACCACAATAATTGACAAATTAATAACCATAGCTTTTATAAAAAAAATTCCAGGCTTCCCCCCAACGCAAAAGTGAAAATTGAAGAATATCTTGAGGGCCTGTACATATGTCGACCAAATTTTATGATAAGATAAAGTGAACATACTAATAGTCCCCATTGCAAAAGGATATGCCTTAATAAATCATCTTTGATAGACGTATTGAAAATACTAATTCTTCCATACATTTTATTTTTACATGTTTTAAGTTTTAGATCTTCAATCTTGTCGCATTTAACCTCCCACTGATAAAGGATACTCGTTTTCCCAGCTGCATCGAGTCCCAACATGAGAATCCGCATTTCCTTATTGCCAAAAATCTTCGACAAAAGCTTGCCCATCTTGATGGCCCACTAATTCCGTTGTAACCTGTACCTAAATAGAAATGACACTAATAATTACTCAACAATAAACTTTCCTCTAGCAATTCAGTATCAGATGAAAACATCGTGAGCCAACATATCTGTCTATGACCCCACAAATCACCAACTATTGCACGAATAGCTGTACATAAATGATGAGTAAATGTAGATAATGTCACAGACTCCGCGAATACCATATGAATCACCTATTTCCTCTCAATCCGTGACAACCATGAACTATAACCACATGAATAATTAAGAAACATCCCATTATCAACACGGAAATGAGTGAATGTTCGTAACTCGAGTCAATTCATAGGATCCCCCACTGACGTGAGAGGGAAAATCCGAGGAATTTCTTTGAATTTTTCAGTCACTATTTAAAAGGTTAGGCCCAGTGTGAAACACCAGTGACAAAATCATTCAATTCCCTCACTCCAATGACTACAATGATACAAAAGAAGGTCAAAACGCGGCGAATAATGACCACATCAATTTCATTTAATTAATTAACAACGTCGGAAGGCTGTACCAAAACGGATATTGTAACTGTTTTTTAACTGACACGAAAGATGTATATTACCCACAATTCCTAACCTTTCTACATCACGTTTTATTTCTCAATGTTAACCTATTTTTCTTGAATGTATTGGAGTGATCCCTAATTGGAGGATGGTAAGCATATGGCCGGCTAATTAATACACATACTCACCAAAAAGCATCTACACCGTAGCAATAATTTATCATCAACAAACGGGCACATCACAACACATCATATTCACAATCAGTTATGTATGCCATTCAATGCCATTATATCCACTAAACACCCACCCAGCTCAACCCAACACTCAAGCATAGCGGTCTAACAGCTCCGCTGGGACGTCTGTGGTAGCGGCTCGTACTTGTGGTCTGCAATGTTGCCAAATATTATGTAACAAGCCCAGTTCAAAAATCTTGATTTTTTCAATTTCTTATTCTACTATTCTATTTTAAATTGATTAAATAGAGCATTGCATTTTTGGACAATTTTGTATTATTTTCCACAATTTCTCCAAGAAATGTTGCAAATCAGTTTAGCCAAAAATAACATTTTTGATAAATTCTTCTTTTAGTTTATCAATCACGGCACAATTTCATTGATAAATATTTAAGGGGACATACAATTTTTACCTGATTTAAAGTTTCTCAATGTTTGCAAGATCCCATATACTAAATGAGAGTTACCGATTGCAATTATCTTAATTCAATAAAAGAAAAAACTCCGAAGAAAAGAGTACTCTTTTTTGTATAGAAATGAAGCTCATGATGTTTTTTCCCTGAACGAATTAGTTTTGAAGATGGTGAACTAATGGACTTGTCCGTGGTTATCACTGATCTATTGAAATAGATAAAAATAACTCTTTAACAGTTATTTTATGCACATAATGATTTATTTATTTACAAATTAAAAACATTTCTTTAATACAATGAAATCGTGACATCACAATAACATCAATATTCGTTAATTGAATGAAATTTCAGTAATTCCATATCCATAATCCCATTTTCTACAACATTTTACAATTAATCCTATTTTTAATGAATTCATAATTGTCAATGAGTGATGCTAATATTTTTTGACGATCGAAATGATTACTTTCTCTAGGACCCAGTTTTTTGTCTGTTATAAATAATAAGATGTACATCTTATAATTGATAGAAATCATTTGCTTTTATTAATTACAATTAATGGCTGCGAATAGTCTGATAGCAGAGATGACTTGATGAAAATAATATATATGTATGTGATGATTGGATCAAATTAATTTGAAAAGTTAGTAATTATTCATTCTCTGGTCAAATGTTTCTATCACCAAAATTGAGCGATTTCTGGCTTTGACTTTTCGTTTCATGTGAATGATAAAAATACCTATTTAATAATAACTGTATAGATCTATAACAAGTGAATAATCTCACAGAGAAAGTAGGGAAATAAATATTAAAAAATTGATGATCCTTTGATGGAAGAAGATATACTTTCGGTAGGTGATTCTAGAAGAAATAATGTGATGCTAATTATTCAGTTGAATAGAACGGAGTTTGGATCCTCGTCATCCAGTTGCTTTACATGCCGCAGCACATCTTTTTTCGTTATTACTCCTAACAGTCGACTGTGAAGAGAACACATATTACAATTATTAAATAACTCAATGCAATTCAGAGATTTTTTTGTTAATATCTCTCAACTGGAAGAGCTGTTTTGAAATTAATGAAAAAAACTTGAAAATTCCTAAAACGTATATTGTTGAATATGATGAATACGGTCGGCTCACTTGAGTAAAAATTCGTACGGAGGATTTTTCATTTCACACATGGAATAAACAAGTTGATGAAGTCAATAGATGAATAAATGATCTCACCCATTATGTGTAACAAGCGTTTGCCTCAGTCCCAATTTCCTAAACATATCAACAACAGTTTCCATCGGCGTCTGATCGGTAATCGTAATAGGAGCCATATCGAGTATTTTCTTCAGTTTCAATGGCGGCGGAGAATGCACTTGTAAATTATTGCCACTGGTAAATATAACAAGCGATTGCCTCGTAATGCCCTCAATCATGCGCTTAGCATTTGCGATAGCGAGATTAAGATCACGTCTCAGTACAAATCCGACGAGGTACTGAGATTCTTTGGAGACAATAACTGGGAAACCATTGTGCTCAGTATCTTTGAGGAGATTCTCTACATCCTCTACTGTCATGGAGTCCTGAGTAAGGACGTGGAGAGCCTCGTTACGCCTTTGGAGAATCAAAATCAATAGGAGAAAATTTAGTTTATGCTAACACAGCTCATCATAACTAATTAGTGAATTATGTGACTTATGAATTGTTCTGGAAAAATGATTCCATTTCCTAAAATACAATGAAATGTTGATGTCAATTATATTGATTGACATATTACTCTATTAATTTATCAACTGATGCATCAACAAAAAAATGATAAATTATAAGACAAGTTATATTTCATGAGACCATCAAAAACCGTTATTATAAAATATTAAATCCGCTATGGGAAATCTCTCTCCCTAGGCTTGTTCACCCAGCAAAATTCCGATTATTCCCCTCCTCTACTTCTTTGCCTATTGAGTAACCAATGAATCGGGAATTCAATAAAAATAACGATTTATAAAAACTCGTTTTTGCAATACCTGCCCAAAAAGTTCACTTTTCGGTACCGGTTTTCGTGCGTAAAGTGGTACTTTTCCGCACTCCGTACACAAAAAAACCACTTTGTCCTCAAACCTCCCCTCAAAGCGAATTTTGGCAGGTATTGCGAAAAATTAGGTGTGCAACACGTGCGTATCGCCTTTTTCGCCTCGTGTGATCGCCTAGCAAATTATCCAAGCAGTATATCTTACTTAGGTTGCATAACATCAGCCGCAAGTGTCGTATGCTGGAACTCCTCCTTACTATCCAGGAAGGGATAACCATTGAGGCCTATGTGAGCGTCGTAGACTCCCTGTTTCCCCAGAGCATCGCCGACCCATTTACTGGCCATTGCAGCAGCCATGAGAGGCACAATGTACCTTACTCCCCCAGTCAACTCAAACATAATGACAACCAAGGAAACAGTCATCCTTGTAACTCCGCCAAGAACAGCAGCTGCTCCCACCATTGCATACAGGCCTGGAGTGATACAATCAGTTCCAATCGTGCACTCCTCGCTGAACATTCGCATTTGAGGATAGTTAAATGCAAGTTGTTCCATTCCAATTCCAACAATTCTTCCTACAATAGCGCCCAGACATAGTGATGGAATAAAGAGGCCACATGGCACTTTAATGCCAAATGTAAATATCGTCATAACTAATTTTAGGATCAATGTCAAGACAAGTAGCCAGACTGCCTTGTAAACGCCAGCTTCAGCCCCTGCCGACTCAATTGTTACATTGACGTTTGAAAAATTTCTGCTGTAATCACATAACATGTCGCCGTTCGCCACTCCACACTTGCGGAATAGAAGATATATCAGTTGACTCGTGCTCATCCTCGTGTAGGGATTTGGATAGGCTATTACAGCAGTCACTACTGTTACAACAAGAACTTCAGTCACTGGATATTGGCCCAATTTTGATGTCTTTCGATAACGGCACCAGAATAAATTTGCTTTGATAAATAATGTTGCAATTACTCCCTGAAAACGATAACCAAGAATAACATTAAAAATTTTGCGAGAACGAAACGGCTCAAGGCTATTTATGAGGTTTATATTTTTTCCAGCGTATTAATTATCTCGCTAAGACATTACTCCTCTTCCTTATTTTATGAGTCATTCAATGAATTGTATGATGCTTAGTAATTACCCCAATTATTCCAAGCATTACAAAGGGAATTAACTCGAAGAATATCCAGGGTTTATTGTATTCCACGTAAAACAATACTGAGTGTTCATTTCCAAAGGGGTTGATGGAACGCAATACGAAGGCAGCTATCAAGGCACAGAAAAACGATCGCCACAGAGTTTTCAAAGGGAAATAGTAGCTGACCTGTAACAGATTACACAAATGTAACAAATTTTTATTGCTGTTATTTTGATATTACATATACTTTTTAATAAAAACATAATAATTTGGGATCTCTTAAGCTAGAAAGTTTTAAGTGAAATCCCAAATATTCGTTAATTCATACAATTACTTACAGAAAAATATGTATTAATTTCCTAAAATCATTCACAGATTTGACCTAAAAATTATTACCTCTTCCAAACTGAAGAGAACACCTCCAATAGGAGCTCCAAAAGCGACAGACACTCCAGCAGCAGCTGCAGCGGATAAAATCTCCCTCTTTTTCGCCTCATTCCTACCATATTTTGGGAATAAATACGAAAATATATTGCCAATGCAACAAGCAATATGCACCATGGGTCCCTCCTTTCCAAGACTCAAGCCAGCTGCTACAGAGAGTATTAATCCGACTGATTTTATAATCAGAGTCCATTTTCCAAGATATCCACGAATTATGAAGCCACTTAAAATGGTTTTTATCTGGAAGAAAAACAACTTACTAAAATATCTAAATTCATTTTTCCATCAATAGAACGAAGATTTTTTTCTTACTACAAGAATATTATAGAACGTTTTGTCTTTGCATTGATGGCAATTTAACGTATCAACTCATTGTGTATAATTTTCATGAAGCTATTACGACTAATTTTTTTTTTTGCAAAATAACCGATCGGAATTTGTTTTGCATATGTAAAAAAGAATAGTTACCTCAGGAATACCAGAACCACAGGCATAGGGAGCAAACATTCTCACAAGAGCTGCCGACAACGAGGCGAAAAGTAACGCCCAAGCGATATAAAACATATAAGAGACGATATAAGCTCCTGCTCCAGTGTTCGATTGGCCGAAAACTTCAGGCCAATTGAGCCACTGCGAGCAATTCTCCCCGTCAAAGGTAGTTTCATTGTAACTCCAGCAACACTGCTCCTTATTGAGCCAAAATGCCTCAGGGCAAATTCCAAATTTAAGATCTGTCATCCACGATGCTCCAATATCAATAACACCAGCAGCTACACCAGTGAATAAACCAACTAATAGTACACACAACCATCCCGACCAGGCGTCGTGTGCACCCTTCACAAGGTCCCAGATGGAATCGTGCTTCTTCTTGAGAATGTATCGGTGTCTCATACGATCCCTAGCTATATCACGTTGCCAGTCAATCGTGTGGAAATCTTCGTACTGACCGATTCCTGGGATATCATCTGGTTCTGCTGAAACTATTCCATTCATTTTTTCAATTCTACCTTTCTACAATAAAAATCATTATTAATGACCATTTCAAAACAGTCAATTTGTAGAATGGAATTTTTAGATATTGTTAAGTTTTATGATATTGTCATATGCCGTTGCAAACCACAAATTGTTGATACTTGAAAAATTCAAAAACGCCTTTTATAACTATAACACCAAAGGTTCGCAAATGCATGTTGAAATTTATAAAGAGAAATTTCTCACAATAATTTTCATATGAATCTAACGATTAAACATCATTGAGATGTTATAATTCAGTAATTGAAATGAGATGAATCATTTCATACTATAACATACAGTGTAATTTACAGCGTTTCAACTTAAAAATTCTCTCAATATGATAATTTGTTTATGGGCAAATGCGAGAACCCCGGAAGTTTAGTTCCCCTTGAAAAATTGAAAAAAACTCACAATGCGATGTATCATCCAGCCGAACACTCCTCTCCAAATAGGCATTGTTCCCTGTATGGGAACTCTGATGAGTATTGTCTACCATATCTTCGTCGCTACTGAGACTGCCACGACCTACTGCATTATTCCTCAGTCGTGTGTCACCATGACCATTCAGGCCATTAGTCGTTTGCTGATTATTACCAAAAATTCCGATCAATATCGCGGAAAAATCATCTCAAACTTCAACTCTAACTTCTACACTTTTAAGCATTAGATTCTAACTGAAGCATTCGACTCATGCAGAAGAATTATTTTCACGTGATGAACCAAAAGAACGTGCAGAGGGTCATTATGAGTAAACATAAATTAGGATAAATCATTGGGTAAAAAACTACTGAATGTGAAAAAAGGTGATGCCAAGAATCTCATTTATACGGAATTTAATGACTGGTTCTCATTCTTACTTCTGGTAGCAACCGCTCGCTGCTGAGATTGGCAACGCTCGAGCGGTTTCCGGTACACTTTAATTCAAGATACGTGGTGTTACGTTTGTTATGTACTTTTTTTTTATAATTTCAATCTTTAGCCCTTTTTGGGCGGATGATTCGATTGGAGGAAAATTGATCGCCTAATGATCGACTACTGACACCTTATTTTCCATTCAATTATGCACCTCTCATACTTTCTTCATTAACGTTCTGAAATTGGTTCCATAAGTACATTGAAGAGACCTATTACGGCTTGGTTCTACAAAGATCATAGTTACAAAATAGGCAAATATAGGTAAGGCAAAGTGAATGTTACAGCGGGGTCGAAAATTCAGTCGTGAAATGGTGAAAAATTCAAGTTGACTTTGGTTAATTATGTAACTATCTCAGTAATAAGTCACATTCGAAAATTTCAAATCCTCCGGAATTCGGAGTCATTACAAAATGTAGTTATTAAATCGCTATTTCTCAAATGCGCCTCTCATCGAGTAATCCATTTATTCTGTACGAAATAAATCAAAGCAAACTATTACAAGCAAATATTGCACAAATATAAGGAAAAAGGGAAATTATTTCAAATATTACATCGGGTCTGAGGATTAACCGAGAATAATGATACAAACAGGAAGGAAAAAAAACTGCAACCGATTGTTTTGCAATGAATCCAACCGACTGGGGGATTTTTTAACTGGTGAAATCATGAAAGCTCCATTCAAGAGTAATAAAATTTTCCTACGAGAAAAAAAGCTTGACGATTTCTCCTTATCTTAATTACACCCAAGATAATTCCCCAAATAATAAAGATGATGAGTTATGTAAACTCACACACTGAATTCGTGAATCAGTCCAGACTAGTAGATATGAGAATAACGATTATAAGGAAAATTCCGTACATCTTATAAAGTCTTCGTGACAAAAAAAATACATTGAGCATTTCTTTTTATCCCAATTGACTCTTTCACCGTCTCCCTACCGAATAGCGCGATTGTGACTGAAATGATGCAAAATGTGGATAACATGTTTATCCTATGCCTACCTGAGAAGGTGATACTGAGTTGTAATTAGTACCGGTCGCACTATGAGCAGCGACATTAAGTGACGGTGATGATGTACCTTTCAATGGGAACCTCTCCATGGCATTGTGTCGATCTAAGTTCACAATTACACCAATAAGATCTCCTCCTCACTTGATTTTTTACACAACTAACTTACAATTAACAAGTTGTTTTACCATTTAGCAAAATAACCCACCTTCCACCATATCGAATTGCTAAACGCTGCCTACCGAATATTACTAACTACTGAACTACATGACAACAACAACTGTTGTTGCTCCCTGGAGATGATTTAATCCGAATCAACGAAATAGTTTTATATATATTTAATACGTGTGATAATATTGTTGCGAATACACGACTAGACCTTCTGCACGCCCAGTTGGAGAATGAATAGCAAAGTGAAACGTATCTTAAATAAGAGTTTTAAGTATTAAATATGACGTAAATGTTAATCTCTGGGAGAATGAACAAGTGTTTCACGACTTACAACGAAACGATAAATGATAACTGTTGTCAATGGGTGGAAATATCTGATAGCCAAGCATCTGATTACTGAACTGACACGCGGAACAACTCTGATTGTATTTGAGGGGGGTCGAACGTTCGGTGATGATTAATTACTACAAGTGGATCGTCCCCCTTGAATTGAGATTAAATGAGAATGATTTAGTGTTGATTTACCATTTCCAACGTGCAATTATCTTGGTAATCCGTAATGCCAACTGTACACTTTCGTCAGACAGCAGCGAGAGATTCAGAAATGTCCGTCCCTTGTGGTCTGAATTTCAATGCCACATTGCAACTTTTTTTTATTGTTGATTTATCCGTTTTGAGTTTGGATGTTGTCACCTTTTGATTTTTTGCGAGAATTATTGAAACGTGCGTGGATCCTGCGAATTGCCTGCCAATGTCAGTGTCAAAACGCCTGCCACATACAATACGCGTTAAATGTACGGTCATGTGATACACATTCTTACGTTCAGAGTGTATTAGTGTTCTGTAGGCGTAACGGTGCATTCACTGTATGCAGTTGTCTGAATAGAGAACTCGCAACGCTCGCAACTGGTCTCCAAATGCACGCAATGGTCTTGACCCGTGGCTGAAGAGTGAAACACTGGCGCCAGGGGTTTTCCGTTGTTATAAATCGCTTGAGTTTTAATTTGGCAGTGATTTTTTAGATTCTCTTCTTTCCAAAAATTAAAAATGTAAGTATTATTGGAGCCCTCTTCTCGAGGAGTCACGTGACCCAATTTATTTTTCTCATTCCAGCCAAAATAATTTCTTGTTTTTTCTCGAGCCCAATTTCCAACAGGCACTTGCATGTCACGTATTTGGTTTGATCGAAATGAAAAAATTATTTTGACTGTAAGTGGCGGTTTTTCCATTTTATTGTTAGCTAATGATTCACAAAATTTCACGATCTGTCCATTTTCGTTTAACCGATTTTTTTCAAGAAATAAAAAGAAGTTCATTTCTTGACGTTAATCGGTGACAATCATTGCTGAGATTCGCTCGATAATGAAAAAAAAATCACATGCATCGATCATTGCAAGACAACAATCTTCGATTATTGAAGAATTTTATTTCGACTATTACAGTTATAGAATTCATTTCGTTTAATTTGGGGTTCTCCTATATAACATTATTGATAACATTTCCGCTTATTATGAACCCAAATGACTCTGACATCCGGAAAAACTATGTCGCGAGAGAACTTGAAAAAAGTAATTTAACATTGGCTTAAGTAGGAGCGGTGCAGACAAAACCTTGAATATCATGGAAACTAGAACAAACACAGTAAATATTTCTTACGCAAACAGCCACAAATTCGTAAATTATCCCTAACAATATGAACATGGCTACAGTGAAATCCTAATCTGAGTTTCATTGCCAGGAATTGATTAAAGTGGGTGCGACTAATTACGGACGTAACCGTTCAAATTCCCGATCAATTTGCTACGTTTTTCTTTACAGCAATTAGTCCATAAAAAAATGCGGGAGCACACAATTCACATTCCATCGCTACTGCAAAGAAAAATATTAAAAGCAATACTTTTCCATATTTTTCATTCTTTTTATTTGGAGAAATAGAGAATGGCAGAAATAATCATGTTTAGAAATTCATTAAGTCCGCGGGCTTCAAAGTCCACTTGCCGACAGATTGTGAGGACAAATTTTGGTTATAACACGTGCAAAAAATGGTTTTTGGCTCGCGGGATTATATCACTTCCACACCCGCCAACCGTTACTTTTTTGCACCGGTAACAAAATATACTATCTCAAAATATTCGATATGATTTCTTGGATTTAATTCGATGAAAAATTTCTTGATTTTAATATTTATCAGGTTTTTACTGAAAATCCTCGTACGTTCTCCCATTAAAACAAAATAAAAATCTGAAATTGTTTCATTATTTTCACATTTTGATTTTTTATTTCAATAAATGAACAAAATAATGAACAACTGTTTTTGTCGCTCATAATGTCGAAATGGAAAATATTAAATTCGCATTTACGATTTTTTTCTGATATCTTGATGATTTTGGTGAAATAAATTAGGCTAGTGAAGAGCTAAATAAAATTAAGAAATTTGAATATATTTGCAAATATATTCGAGCCGATCAGTTAGAATTCTCTATTATCCTATGGCTGCTCAAGTCAAATGACTCCACTAGAAAAGATTTTGTTTTAAATTGTCATGATTTATGAAAATTATTCACTTGTATTATGCGCCTAAAATAAAAATAATTTTTTTTAACAAGTTTGTTTTTTACAAAAAATTGAAATTCTAGTTGCGTTATATTTTGACATACGCCACAGTCACCACCTTTGCCTTCCTCCATGGTGTCTGTGCTCCCCAGTGTCTGGCTGAATCTTTGACGAACATTATTTCATTGATTCCTGCAATTTTTTGAAACCCAGTAAAGCCGTAAAATGCCGAAGAATAAGGGTAAGTGGTTTTTACTTTTTATGATTTTGATATTTTTTCCGTGAATTTGCTTTGTACAACGTGAAATCGTATTATCATTGGCATCCTAGCTTGGGATAATATGGTTAGTTTTGACTAACCTGTCTCGTTTCATGAAAAGAGCAGTGTCCTTCGACTTTTTTCTTGATATATGACGAATATATTAGTAAATTCGTGCATCTTGTTCACTCACAAATTATTTTTATCTGTATGAAAACAGGAAAGGGAGGTAAAAATCGTCGAAGAGGAAAGAACGAGAACGAAACTGAGAAGCGAGAGTTGGTCTTCAAAGAAGATGGGCAAGGTAATCAATCACTCCCCACAAAATTCTCCACTAATCAAAGAAAGAAAAAAAAATTAAATTGATACAAATTTCTTCTATTGATAAAGGATGTCATATTTCATGTCCAATTGAGATATACATGAACTTTTCATCATTCATTCGTATTTGTTAACTGATTAATATTTTTTTACAGCAATATTATTCTCAATAGGAAAACAATCAATTTTTCCCGATGTCATTTTGCATAATTTATTTACAACTTTGTTATTCAGAATATGCTCAAGTCACAAAAATGCTGGGCAACGGTAGGCTCGAGGCAATGTGCTTCGACGGAGTAAAACGATTGTGTCACATACGAGGAAAACTTCGCAAGAAAGTGTGGATCAATCAGGGGGACATTATTCTGATAGGTCTTCGTGACTACCAGGACGCCAAGGCCGATGTTATCCTCAAGTACACGTCCGACGAGGCGAGAAATTTGAAGACATACGGAGAGTTCCCAGAAACTGGTAAAAACACTTTCTCTCAATTGCCATATTCCTTTGTTCGATCATCACCCAATCGTGCAGTTGGAAAACTAGCGCTCAGTCATAGGATGGGGTGGATTAAAATGGAAGCTTTAATCTTTCTTTCAATATTCATCGATAAAATTCAACTTCGAGGACTAAACTCATCCAAAAGGCGACGAATTATATTCACCATGGAGGAATTATCTCTGTTCATTGATAAATCTACGAATCATAAACTTCTGAAATAATTCCAAAGCTTCCATTCTAGTCCATATCCTAGTGTGCAACTGTGTTTTTAGCTCGGATATCACAACGCACTCTGCTCTATCTATATTTGATAAGGTGACACTCGTCAATGAAACATGAAAGTTATTTGTTTTGCTAATTTGTTATTTTTGATTTTGCTTGTGTTCTTTCAGTTCGTATCAACGACACAGTTACATTCGTGGAAGATGGATTTGACGAAGATATTGAGTTCGGTGACGAAATCAGCGATGATGATGAGGATGATGTTGATAATGTAAGTACCTAGAATAATTTAAATCTTCTAATGTCGTAATTTAATGAGTAGTTGATAATAGAATCGGTAGAAATGATATTTTTTTGATCCGGCAAATATTCGATGCAAGACAATTTTCTGATTTTTATTTCCAAAGTTACGGATATGATTCATGACGATTATCTATGAATGAAATTCGTCGATATCGTTGCTAGGAATGATTCTCCAGGCCGAAAACGGGCGTCATTAAATAAATTTTATTTGAATCAAATAAATGGGCTTATTTCCGGGGCATTTTTTATCTAACTGTAAATAGTTTCCTCATTATGAAAAATGGCGTTTCGGACCATGGGAACATTTTTCTACTTAGTAATGGATACATTAGATGCGAATAGATTAAAAGTCCATGGAACTTACCAGCTGAGTCCAAAACAAAATCCCAAGGTTTTGTCCTCCTAAAACCATCATTTTGTAAGACTAATTGTTACATAATTTATAAGGTAAATATGAAGAGGTCGCCCCCACATTGCCATAGGGACCACTTCTGCATATTTGTCTTTTATAATCGTGGTATCTATAATCTAAGAATTTGACTTTTGATAAATAATCGTCTAACAGCAAGAAAAATAATTTTTACGGAAATCGTTTGCCTGATTTTAGAAAAGAAATAATTTCCGGAAAAGGAATTACTTATTTCACGTAATTAGAAAATTTCTATGCGGATAAATATATAAACTTATTAATTATGAATAAAAATATAATTGAACAGAATGCAATGTAGGTCCATTTGATTTGAATGCACGGCAAGAAAACATTGACAAACAAATATTTCCTTTTTTCCAGATCTGATGAACTACAGGGCCATAGTCAGAGCAATGGTAGATTAAGAATTGGTATCCTCACACCGGCAAATTGAAAGCAGCGCCGATAAAAAAAAACTCAATAAATGAATAAATAATTCGAAAAAAAAAACCAATGAAATTCCAACGACACGCGACACACCTTAAACTCGATAACCCAGGTGTATAAGTAATTGTATCTATAATAAACTACCATGATCCTTTTTTTCACTTTGTTTTGTTCTATTCGTACATACTCGATTGAACAATTTTACGTAGGACAATTCCGAGATTTTAGGAAATTACTATCAATTTTTCTCCATTAATCGTGCTATGCGATACAACTGACGTTTGTCATGACAATGGAAAATAAATACGAAATTATAAATTTATTCACAGAATACGCTAGAATTGTTGATATAAAATCCAATTCAATGCATGTAAAAATACAACCATCGAATCGTCTTACAACATTTTTTTAGCATAATTACTCTAGAAAAAATACAATCGCATTTTGGGAATTCATATTTAACAGGTAGTGCGGAGTAAATTGGAAAAATAGAAAATATAAATAATCATGTTTAATTAAAATTTTTACCACTCAAAATTATCAGCAATAGAATTATCATACTTTCAATCCAGTAAAAAAATAATTGCAGAAAGACAATTCAATCTACGGATCACTGGAATTGAAATAGCTCAATAGGATTTTCTTAAATAAAAACAGCAATCTATAATTTTACTCGAGAATTTTCAGCGTTGTTATTTCAGTTTAGATAGTCCAATATTGAATTGTATCATAATTTTTTAAGGGCTAATAAAAATACAGCCTTCTGGGAAAAAAATACACTCTTTCTTCAATAGCTTCCCCTCCTTTATTTCCTTATCCAATTGATTACCAGAAAGTACAAGGTATTGCCTAATTGGAAATTATTATTTGAACAAAGATCTTTCAGTAATGAAACATTTAAATAGAAATTGACTTACCTACAAAAATCAATGGGAAAAATAAATTTCAGTTTTGATACAAGTCATCCCAAACATTCACCTTAAGGTGAATGTAAAAACCATCCAAAGCGATAAATTCGCATACTTCAAATGATAGGATTTATGATTGTGCCTTTGGTCCTTACGTTAATTGGGCTCTAGGCAAAGTCTATTAAACGCAATTTGTTTAGACATAGGTACAATAATTTATAAATCTTGAATGTGCAGTCATATTTCATCAAATACAATATATTATATATTATTAATAGAATATTCTCAATCTAGAACAGTTTGTTTTTCTTCATTTATCTTAATTTATTACATCTCCATATTTTCCATCAATAATTTTTGCCATCATCTAAACATGCATCTCAAATATATTCTAGAACCCTTCCCATAATTTAATCTTTCCAATTATTATGACAACGAAAGCTAATCATCGCGATAGCCTAAAGGTGAGTCTTTATATTACTTTAATTTTACTGTTTCATTAATTCAGCCATTGGAAATTTTTGCCAGTTATTCTTCTACACATGTAGTATTTGCTTCACTATTTTTCTTTTCCTCAAAAAGAAAGTGGACAATGAAGCATGATTAAAAATATTGAATTCACATCCAATTGAATTTACTTTATCATCAATATGATTTTTGCATAAATAAAATAATCATCTAGATTCAGTTATGCACGATCGAAGGTATACAGTAATTACGCATTTATATCATATTAAGATAAGAAAATAATGATAATATACAATTTAATTGAAAATTCATTTGAGACAATTATCGTCGAATAAGAAATAATTTACATTGTATTCATTTTGTTAGCATTTTCTTCATTTTGATAAAAATTATCAATTGCCATGTTAAAGAGATGTTCAAATCGGCATTGTAACTATACAAATTTCATTGTCATCTTGAATTGATATAGCAGTGAAGCAAATTGTTCCTTTTTGTAGCTTTGCAATATGCAAGCCCAAAGCTTAAGACTTATTTTGAAAAAACATTACCATTTCCTTTATTTACCAAGCAATGTATTCATTTTCATTTGTGCAAGTGCCGACATTTCGCTGCACAATAATTTATTTCGATAAAGCGAGGGATAATGCCAGTTCGATATAAATTTTCTCTCTTCCAAGCATACGTATAATACACTTGATAGATAATTCAGCATAGAAAGTACAAAGCAAAGTATCAATACACCATTTTTTGTTATTTTCACTGTTAAAATGGCCTTGCGTAGTGATGACTAACGAAAAACTGGTCATACTAGCTTACAATCATTTATTTTAATATCAATGATGACTGAATTGTAATTGAAGAAAGCCTCCGAACTTAAAATTTTAACTAAAAATTCTAATATGATTTGAACAATAAAGTCGGAATCGGAAGCCTAGGCCATCATTTTTCGCGCATGCACTTCATTGAATTTTACATCAAAATTTCTTTGATATAGAGAACGCAAATTTACAGAATACTGATTATCATCATCAGAAATTTTAATCTGTTGCGAGAAATTCATACCCCCCGGCTAGACCAATTTTAAAAAATAATTTTCTCAAATTTAAATATCTTAATTCATTATTTTTACTGGCCTCTTCTCTCTTCTGTCATAAATTGATCGACAATCTTTTGCATTGATTCTCGGAGTTCGTCTGATCCAGCTGCATCTTCCGTTGATCCTGATGATGTTACTACTCGTGTTGTTCTTGTTATTCTAGAAATATAATTGTGAATGATGGGTTTAAAGAGAAAATTATTTTCATTGCAATAGGGCATTTCGTGTCCGTCAAACCGCGTTTACCGACATTGTAAAAAATCATGTTCCTCATTCGGCCAAAATAACTTTTCCTCTCGTGTGATTATATTTCTTGGTTTCTATTTGGCTTCTCCCCCTCACACTCGTTAGACAATTTTTTTTGAAAGGCTGTGCGTAAAGTTAGATATTACGAGAAATCGAAATTAGAGAATATCAAGACGACTAGTAGAAAGACTTGCAAAGAGTTTGTTGTAATAGCTTAGCTAGAGAATACATGAACGGCCGGCCTATTAATAATGAATGAGAGCTATATTTATCAATAATACCTTTCATTGGTTACTGGATCAATTTCCGTCGTTGTCGTTTCGACGTAAGATGGTTCGCTCTGTTGCATAAAGTCAGACTCTGTGCAATAGAAAAAAATAATGATACAGTTTAGCAATTAACACGGTCGCTTGTCCTATAATTTATCATATAATACTCATAGGTTAATATCGCATTTTTTAAGTATATACTAATCTCTTTTACAAAGGCAAATGTATTACCAAATTCCAGATATAAAAAGCATAAAAGCAAAAAGTTTTATAAAACTCGATCAACTGCATCTCATAGAACTTTTTGTTTTTAATTCTTCGGTAATTTTGTTCTTCCCAAATTGTACATCATGCCCAAACAAGGGATAAAGACTAGACATATAAAAAAAAAACAATCACAACATTGCTATTCATAAATTCTGGCAATACGGAAAATTATTATGCATTTCGTTTTCATTACTAGAAGGAGTTTTTCTTCTCACTCGTTTCCATGATCAACTGTTTTACTAAAAAAAAAAGTATCCTCAAATTCATTTTTGTGACAATATACTGCCATTTCAATGTAGTATAACAACTCGTGCTGTACTTAATAATTCGTGTAAAGCGCTGAAAAAGCGATGTTACATATAAAATAAACATGATATCTGTTTCGGCAGAAAAAAAATTGTTTCATCTGAGTATTACCAAAGTTTTAAATCAAGTCTACAATCACTTGAATGTATCTCTATCACTTGTGTAATTGGCTGTACATAATACTGTCAACAGCTATTAGTATTGTTAGACGAACTATTAATTGTTGGCAGTTATTTTCAATATCGTGAATGGAATAGTAGCTACGATCATCCTCTTTATTTAGAAGGGGACGGGTATAGTTAGTGATCGTTAATACCTATTAACTAAACACTGCGTTCCTTAAATAACACTTATAATTAATTATTACTAAAGGTAAATATTCGTCTAACAATTCTAACTCATTTTATTCATTACTTATCGCAAATGTGACGGTTGGTCCCTCTACACTTTAGCTTTATCTTGAAATATAATTAATTTGTCAGAGGAGCTATAAAAGAATCAAGAGTAACTATTGTAAGTTTTAAATATATAAACTAGGTTTAAATAGAGGATAAGGATGATGAAAACTATCATAAAACAAAGTCAAACAAAACAGATTAGGAATTCATATTTGTCATAATAAGTAACGTGCAACACTAATACTTGTAACTACGCAAAATATTGAATAATTTGATGTTGTTAAGCTTGCTAAAAAGTGCACAGCGAACTACGTAAATGCAACATGCATTATTGAGCGCTTGAATACTCACAATATAACTGTCTTCAATAAAATCATGCAAAATACTGAAAAAATTGGAAAAAAGCTTGTGATCAAAGTCAGATTTTATTGATCTGTACCAGTAATTTCTCCACCAAGTACATTACTATTCAGGGAATCAACAGTTCATGTTTGCCTAAAATAATACCTTATACCACTTATTTCTCTATACTCTGTAGTAGTAAAATTATAGGCCACGGGATTTAATTCAGAGAAATAATTTGGTAGTGAAAGGTTAAAGTGAGACAACTCTAAAATGGGTTTGCAAATAACTCTGCAGGTAGAGACTCAAAAATATACCGAATGTGAGTTCTGTACAAAATTGTACGACTTTGAACAAAACTTTTGTGCGTTTTAGGAATTTTCGTGAAAACATCTGTATGAAATCTTTCGAGTTGTCATCTATCATTTCACTACAAAATATCATTTAGAGAGAAAAGTCAAAAAATGGTATCGATCGTACCCAGACTGCTTCGAATCGGGACTAGAGTGAATGTGAAGTATACGAGGTTCCAGGATAAAACAAAGTGCAACTACTCCGACTGACACTGCTGTTGCCAGACTCAGCCAAGAACTGATTCTCGAACTACCACTAGTCTTCCTTTTAGACTCGAGTGGGGTCACTATTGGGCAGCTTTTCATTTCCGAATCCATCAATGAAATCGAACTCTCCTCGGCTATTGCCACGCAACAAATTACATGCTCTAATAACTTTCATGTTGTGTGAGAAAAGGCACAATTTGAATATCTGAATTCCCACAAACCACGCAGTAAATGGATCTAGCGGAATTAGTACTGATGAGAGACCTCGGAAAACGTTTTATGGGATACAACAATGAAGGGGAACGGATCAGTAATGAATTTGGAACACAAAATAAGTCCGTCCAAAGCCAACATTATTATTATTTTTTTAATCTAAGAATCTAGATGCTTCTTTTGACAAAGAATAATTCTGGAGCCCTCCTTTGGCTGCGTAAAAAAACATTATGAGGATTGATCTACTGCTCCTAGATTCAAAGATATTCATGGAAAACTCAAGTTAACTATCATCTCAACGGTGGCTTGATGACCTCTATCAGTGACTATAAAAAATAGCTGAATGAATAAATGACTGTAACCAAGCGACTAAGCTCATTGAGCTCAAAATTCAACTCTAATGTCGATTTGAACAATTACCACAGGGAAGGAAAGACACCTACGAAAAAAATATCCCTGCACAACTTGAATTTTCCCTAAAAGTAAAAAGAAGTAAAAAGAGGCGGAAGCGGAGATGTGAAAATTCCAACAAGCTTAATTTTCCAATTTCTTCGCACATCATGTACATTGGTAATTAATATAATAACATGATTACACAGAATTTCCAAAGCAGCAAAGTGTGGAGAACAAGGTAACCATGAAATGGATAATGTAATTAATGAATTAAGGTGAGTGGGAGCATGAAAATAGCAGGTAATCACGTACACAAAAAGCAAATCTCTTCTGGCAAGAGATCAATGACGATATAAGGATATCGCAGGGAATGAGGAGTCATTATAGACGGAGTTTGTTTTTAGCGGGACATTTACATCGCTTACTTAGAATTGGTTAGCTGTGATTGCGGTACCTTGGTCGTCTTCTAAAGGTGATAGTTCAGCACCTTCATGGAGAGCAACATCCGATCCACTTGAGCTGCCCAATGTCCGTCTTTTGCTTAATGATCGTCTCCGGGCTCGTGGCGAGCCATCGCTGTCACTGTCACTTGCCAATTCGTGACGTGAATCACCATTCTTAGTGAATGCAATATCACCGGAGCCGGGGGATGTGTCTAATGAACATTGGACCTGATCCCAATTGTCTTTGTCATGAGATCGCGATGAGGATTCCCAGGAGCTCTTTGTGCTAATAGATCTGACAGTCTCTTTAACGCTTGTACAAGCGCCATTGTCCTCTTTCGAGGTTGACTTTGGTATCCTATCGGTTATTACCGTTCTGCTGCTTGTTTCTGTAATGCTAGCTGCTGGATCTGTGGAACTCCTCAATTCCCTAAATTTATCCATGTCAGCTTGGGACAAAGACCCTGAGCTCTCTGAAACTACTGATGTCATAGTTCTCGTAATAACGGACGTCTCACCATTATCACCTTCAATTATTTCTGTTATAACTGACTGTCTACCGATGACCGTTGTATCACCATCTTCTGTTTGTGGTTTCGTTACGATGTCATTAATTTTATCCTTCCTCTTTCCCTCCTTTGTTTTAATCGGTATCTTACTCTTTTGATTCGATTCTTCCAAACTAGTATCTAATGGAACGGATGCAAGTGGTTTTGGCAATGAGCTCAACGCCTGTGGAATCTTAGACTTTGGACTTTGGGATTTTGGATGATGCTTATTGCCTTCAAGATCAAGACACAGCTCTTTTTTCAGTGAAGATGACTTGGTGGAGTGACATGAGTCGGGAACGGATTGCTTTGTCGGAGCAGAAGTAGCATGCCTCTCTACAGTCCCATCAATCTCAGCCGAATCATGCCCTGACCCATCCAAAAGGACACGGACAAGAACAGGAACAAGGGCATAAAGCACATTGATACACACTAAATAAATCTCAAGTTTCTAGCCCAGCTGTAAATATTAGTTGTTGGCATATTTTTTAAAAATCAGTTTTCTTTAAGGGATTTTTTTCATGGTAATTGGTGAGACCATTCACATTTTTGTTAAGGAAACTATGTTAAGATCCATCGACTATGTGACAGTTAGATTTCCAAACTGGTATTAATATGGCATTGATTAACGTGTTGGGGTGTGTACATATTCATAGGTAAGCGGATTCATCAGAGTTGAAAATTGAGTTTTTGTAAATGAGTTTGGGCAATTGTTGTTTCATGAAACATTAATTTTTATTTCACAATTGATCTGATTTGCGTTTTTTTAAATTTTATTAGATGGAATAAGTAGTTATTTATCGCACCGAAAGATTATCCTAATGTTCGAGAAGATAAGAGAATGGATTATTTCAACTCTGATAATTCCGTCATAATTCTGATGATTGATGTATAAATGAAGATGTGACGTGTATCAATCATTTGAACGCCCTCCATTGAATTATTTATATCATTTTTGCAGACTCTCCACTTGTAGTATATACAAAGTGGCAAGGTAGTACAAGCGTTAGAATTTAGAACGTAGAATTTTGTAGTAATGACGAAAATACTAATAACAACTCATTAACTGATATAACATCATTCGCCGGAGGGCACTCGTGAATTATTAGTTAGTGTAGTAAGCCAGCAAGTGCTAACTATGTAAGATAAAGCTAAATATCACTGAGGGTACCAAAAAAATTGATGACTTCCTAAATTGTTCATCCCATTATCCCTGATTGGCAATTGGTCTCGTTGAATCTATTAATTCTAATCTGCTGTTTTTTGCAGTTGAATATTATATACGAATATTACCTGATTTTTCTAGCTCATGAGCTTGGTCCGCTAAACTTTGGGCCCGTTTAACAGCTTCCTCTGTTACATCTGCAAAGACCCAGCAAAATAATATGTAAGTTTAACATGTAAATTCTTGATAAACATTTAAAGCAGTGAATTTAGAACGATAGTGATTAGAATGATGGTGATGATGTTCCCTGGCATACTTTGGTTCACATGCTTCACTAGACCATGGGCTTTCCTGTTAATTAAATGACAGAGAATTGCTATCGGTAATAATATATGATGTGAATGTCTCATTTTATTAATTTCACTGTCAAACGATTTTTTTTCAAGGTGGATCTAGCATCATTTTGTTGCTATAAAAGATACAACATACGTGGACATAGGAATTTTCATATAATGTTACGGATTTTGGTGTACTGCTGATACGACAGGTGGGGGAATGGGGGGGGGGGGGGGGGGGGGGGGGGGAGAGAGAAAAAAAAAAAAAAAAAAAAAAAAAAAAAAAAAAAAAAAAAGTAAAAAATCCAAAATGAACTGAAAGCATGCATTCAATGTGGAAAAAATATATTAGGTTACGTATTTGGAAAATCAATTGTCTATATTACAATATAGCAAAGGAATAAACTCCCTTTGGTATTGTGGATTTTCTTCGTATCCCCTCAAGCTTGAAATAATCATATGATTTATTTGCGCTACCGAAAGGTCTTAGGGATCAATCTAGAAATATGAAAGGGAGTCGTTATAATAAATATTATCTCGACGAGCTTGTAATTCAAATTCGGGCAATGCCATTGTAGAGTTCAGGTACTCCGGTAAACACCCCGGTTAAAACTAGGTTGCACGCATCAAAGTTTCATGGTAAAGAAAACATTATTGGATTAATGACGTTGTTGTGCATGATATCTGGCATTTGTTTAAATCGCTTCCTCCGTTAATAGGCTTCACTGGAGGGAAAATAAAAAATTACCATTAAATTAAAAATTGGTTAAAAATAAGGATATTAAAAGCATTAAAAATAATCGTAATGGAAAATTATACATGTTACACACAGCTGGTATGTAATATATATGTATATATAACACAATCAATCATTGTTTGAAGATACCTTTAATTCTACTGTCACCGAGCTCGTCGGGGCTGGGTGGCGGGGTCGACATTGTCGTCCTCATAGACGACTTTGTTACGATTGTCGTGACGGTTTGCCGTGCATGAGGCTCAAGGTGCCCTACACCCTTCACCCTATTACTGTCATCTAACTCCCGTTCTAGAGACTTATCAGTTCTTACTACCCTAACTTCTGTATCAAAATCTTTAGTTGCATCTATTTTTTTTGGAATGCCTGAGACTGATTTTCTTACTGTGCTTGTTTTCAGAATGCTACTCTCAATTGGCCCGAACGATTCTAATGTAACCTGTGCATCGCCTACTATCTCACTTTTTTTGTCTGTTTTATGTTGCGGGGAAGATACGTCATAGCTACCAGATTCATAAGCGAATTCAGGTTTAGTGTCCTCCCAGAATTTTTCAGTAACTTTCTTTGTACCCTTAACCATACTTGAAATTACACCCTTTGATTTTCCTTTCCCGTTTTTTTCTTCTCGTGAGGATTCCATTGCCATAGACGCGCTCGGCAATCTGTCGTCTATTTGTTTCGCTGTTTCACGAGAATCTTCTAAAAAGGCCAGCGTCGCAGAGTAAGGATCTTGTATAGGTGATGCGATTTGTGCTGAAGGTTGGCTTGACAATGAACTGTCTTCCATGGGTTCACGATGCTTTTCAGTTTTTTTCACTTCCTGTTGGATTTGTTTACTGTCCTCCTTGACTGACTGTTTACTCTCATCCCAAAATTCTTTAACATCGTCTGAGACATCTTCTACAGCATGTTTAGCACCCTTGATAATTTCTGAGAAGAAATTTGAACTTTTTTCTTTTGTTTTTTTTACATCTTTCTCAGCCTGATCTTGCACCACCGCATAGGAGTCGACTCCACCTTCGCTCCGATCAATTATTTTTTCCTCCAATGCTTTTACATCTTTTGCTACATCCTTCACAGCAGATTTTGATCCTGTGTCGATTTCATGTACAGTGGCATCTCCAACGCCCATTTGGTCATCATCCTTATCATGTTTGCCGCGTCGCAAAATTCCGAAAATTGGACCGCTTTTTCCTTTTTGTTTCCCTGATTTTGCCGTGTCTTCTGTTTCCTCTTTCGTTGCATCAGTTTCAAGATCTTTAAAACGAAGGCATTCATCTTCTTCCATTTGCATATCACGTCCAATAATATTCAGATCATGTTTAACGCTCTTATCACCCTCTAAAATTTTATGTTTAGCATGTTCTTCTTCTTCAGCTTCTTCTTTGGTCTCATCCCAGAATTCTTTGACATCATCTGTGACTTCTTCCAAGGCGTGCTTGGCTCCTTTTACAATGCCAGAAAAGAAACCATCGCCTTTCTCTTTTGTTTTTTTCGTTGTCTTCTCAATATCTTGTTTTGCAGCGTCTGCAGAAGCAGTTGTTGATTGCACCGTTTCGTCAATTTTATTTTTTGCTATTGCCAGGTTTTTGTCCCCTGCAGTAACTACAGCTTCTTTTGTATCATAAAGGTCGTTAATAATTTGACCAGACACTTTGGAGGTATCTTTAGCTACCTTGTCATAAGCTTTACGAGTTTCATCTCTCAAGCTCTTAACATCACTGTCAAATTCATTTTTAATTTCTCGTGAACTATCACTAATACCTTTAGCTAGTTCTTCAGCTACTTTGGAGCTATTATAACTTGTTTGCGATACTTGTTGCACTATTTGATCTTTTCCAGACTGAACTTCCAGCGCTGCTTTATCGTACGCATCGACGACTGATTTTACAGTCGCGTCCGTATTGTATTTTAAATCTTCTATGCCCGTATCTATGGACTCTCCGGTTTCATGCGCTGTTTCATCAATTTCTTGCTTTGCACTTTGGAAAAGGCCAGTGAAGAAACCCTTCGTTTTCTCTTTAGTTTTTTGTGTTCCAGCTTCCATTTTGTGTTCCAGAGTGTCAGCCGTATCACCGATTGTATCTGTGGAATCGGATGCTGCCTGTTTGACAATCTTTGAATTTTCTTTCAGCTGTTTATCTAGGTTATCTTGAACTTCATAAGCTTTGCTATGAACTTTCTTGGAGACATCTTTTGCACCTTCCATGGATTTGCTAGCGGTATCGGAAATTACTTCACCAGTTTTAGATACCTTCTGGGTACCTGAACTCAATTCTTTATTGAAATCTGCTTCAGTGGTTGCAAAAGCTTCCTTTACTCGTTGGACTGTACCGGAAGCTTGTTGGTCTACTTCATTTTTAGTAGATTGGATATCAGAAACAATGTTATTTTTCGCCTTTTTCACAGATTTGGCAGAGTTATTCAACGCTTGTCGAGCAGCTTCGTCTTCCTCTTCAGCTTCTTTTTGAGTTTTAATTTTGAATTCATCAATATCTGCAGCAACTTCATCGACTGCGAGTTTAGCGCCTTTCAGGATTCCGGAAAAAAAACCTTTACCCTTTTCTTTAGCAGGAGCGGCTTTCTCACTAGTAGTTTTCACTGCATTTGTCCCCGTTTCTTCAATAAGGTGAAGATCTTTGTCAAGCTCACCAGATATATTTCTTGCGGTTACATCGATTTCCGTTTTAACCTTCTCAGTTGCTTCGCTTGATACAACTTGTATTTTGGTGGGTATACCCAAAATTTGTTTTTGCTCATCAGCAATTAGATCTTGTGTTTTATCGCCAACGCCTTTAACCACTTCGGATGTACTTTGTATTTTTTCATTCTTTGTAGGGTTGAGATCATCAACAGCTTTGTTAATAACCTTGGTCACTTCTTTAGAAGCCGGATGTACTTTTCTTGCTTCCTTTTCTACCTCTTGAGTACTTTCCTCACTACTTTCTTCGCTTTCTGACGAATGTTTCGTACCCTTGAAGATACCTGAAAACATACCTTTACTTTTCTCTTTTGATTTTTTGATTTTCTTCTCGATTTTGTCTGTGGCGGTAGCCGCTTTCTCGGTAGTTTCCGCAATCTTTCCTTCTACGATATTGGCATTGGCATTTATTCCCTGGTGTACTGTATCTTTAACATGACTAAGTCCCGTTCCGACTTTGTGGCCTGCGTCCTTTGTGGCAAGTAACTTTTTAACTTCGTCTTGCGTATCATCTTTCATTTCTTTAGATTTATCAATGGTCTCCAACCCTTTAGATACCTTTATTGTAGACTCATTGATAGCTTTATTTGTATCTTCCATTGTCTCAGCGATGAGTTTCGGGACTTTCTTTCCTTCTTCTTGTGGTTCTTTCTCAGTTTCATGAATAAATTCTTTAACATCGTCAACTACTTCATCAGCAGCGTGCTTCGTACCTTTGAAAATACCGGAAAAGAAACCTTTAGTCTTGTCTTTAACTTTTTTTACCTCCTTTCCAGCTTTATCCTGAGTCTCGTCACTAGTTTTACTCAGTGTATGTGCAGTGTCCCTCACTACGTCTTTTATAGTTCCTACATCTTTTTTTAATTCCGCATTTATATCTTCTGTCGTACTTGTTATATTATCATTGATTTTTTTAGCTACATCGATGGTTGTTTTCGACACATGGTCTGCAGTGCTAGAAAGTACTTCCCCAGTGCTTTTAGTGGCATCAACTACAGCACCTTCACCTGCTACAGCAGTGTCAGCTACGTGATCTTGAGCTTTCACCGCGGTATCAGTTATAGTCGTTGTTATATCTGAGATTTTTTTAACAGCTTTTTGGTTGGTTTCTGCCATTTTGTTGCCACTTTCATTAATCAAATCATTTGTCTCTTCCGCTACATCGTCAGTTACATCTTGTGCTACTTTAAAAACGTCCGAGAAAAATCCATGAGTTTTTTCTTTAACTTTTGCTGCGTCTTCCTCAACCATATCTTTGCTTTCCTGCACAGACTCAGCAATAGTGGAAGATATGTATTTCGCTTCATTTTTTACATTTTCTTTATCTTTCTTCATTTTCTCAGCTAAAGCTTCTTTTGTTTTCGTTACGTCATCTGCAACTTTCTTTGTCACATCCTTTGTTACTTCCGATGCTTTTACCGCGGTGCTTGAAAGTGTATCACTTGTTCTTTTGATCATATCGCCAGCAGCACACTTGCTGGATTCAGCCGTGTTGATGACCTGGTCTTTCACCTTTCCTACAGTGTCTGAGATGGCCTCAGTAGTATCCGAAATTTGTTTCGACAATTTCTCTTCCCCATGTTTAGCTTGTTCTTCGCCAATACGTATAACATCTTTCACTTCATCCACTGCTTCGTCAGCAACATGTTGTGCTCCTTTCCGGATGTCAGCGAAAAAGCCTTTAGTTTTATCTTTAGTCATTGCTGCTTCTTTTTCAGCTTTTCCTTTGGTTTCTTTGGCAGAATCGACAACCGCATGAGCAGCGTGTCTCACGTCATCTGTCAAGCCTCCAGTTTTTTCCTTCACGTCATCAGTGACTGCTTGGCTTGTTTTGGTGATGTCATCACTAATGCTTTTAATTGCGTCTGTGGTTGCCTTTGATGCTTGTTCTGTAATACTAGAGATAGCATCGCTAGTATCCTTGGTTGTATCACCAATAGACTGTTTACTTGCAACAGCTGTGTCACTCATTTTGTCTTTTGCTGTTCCAGTAGCATTGGTAATTTTATCGTTTATTTGCGAGATGTGCTTCGATAATTTCTCTTTGTCTTGCTTTGCTTCTTCTTCAGTTTCATGGATGAATTCCTTCACCTCGTCGACTATTTCATCAGCAGCGTGCTTCGTACCTTTGAAAATTCCAGAGAAGAATCCCTTGGTTTTATCCTTAGCTTTCATTCCTTCTTTCTCAGCTTTATCGTGGATTTCTTTTGCGGAATCAGTGACGGCATGGGTGGCATGGTCAATCCCATCCCGCAAGTTTTCAGTATCTTTTTTTATTCTATCAGTTATTGCTTGTTTTGTCTCAACCTTTTTTTCATCGATTTTTTCAATTGTGTCTTTAGCTGCCTTCTTTGCCTTTTTGGTACTACTTGTAAGCGAATCACCAGCGGCCTTAGCCGCGTCACCAATGGTGGGTTTGCTCGCACCAGCAGTATCTATGATGTTATCTTTGACATTTTCTGCGGCGTTAGAGGTGAAGACGGATGTATCAGAAACTTCCTTAGATATTCTATCTTTGTCATTTTTTACTTCATCTTCAACATCATGGATGACGTCTTTAACATCATCCACTGCTTCATCGATAGCGTGTTTACTACCTTTGAAGATACCGGAGAAGAAACCTTTACTTTTTTCTTTTGCTTTGGCTACCTCTTTCTCAGCTTTATCCTTAGTTTCTGCAGCTAATTCAGCGCCATCGTGAACAGTTTTCTTCGCTTCGCTTTTCAAAGTTTGAATGTCAGCGCTAACTCCTTTGTTCACAATGTCTTGCGTATCTCTGATACTACCACCAATGTTTGGAGTTACGCCAGAATCATCAACAGTTTCTTTACTCTTTGGAGAAATGTCAACAAGATTATCTTTCGCCTTTTCAGCCATTCCGGATATATCTGAAACTTGTTTTGATAGTTTCTCTCTATCTTGTTGAATTTCCTTTTTTGTATGTTCAAGGAAATCTTTTGTATCTTCAGTAGCTTCATCAGCAATATGTTTTGTCCCTTTGAAAATGCCTGAAAAGAATCCCTTAGTTTTTTCCTTCGTTTTTAAAGCTTCTTTCTCAACATTATCTGTATTTTTTTCGAATGTTTCAGCGACCGTATGAGCAACGTCTTCCAATTTTTCCATATCTGTTCGAACTTGGTCGTTCACCGCACTTTTCGCATCTGCGACGCCATCAACAACTTGTCTAGATGCGTTCTGGGTCTTTTCCAATGCATGCTGTGCAGAATGGACAACTGCATGTTTACCGGAAGCAGCAGTGTCCATTATTTTGTTTGTCACATTATCTACAGCATCAGTTACAGTTGTTGCTGTCTGTGAAACTTGTTGCGCTAGTTTTTCTCTATCTTGATCGATTTCCTTCTTTGAATGATCAAGAAAATCTATCGTACTTTCAGCGACTTCACCAGTAGCATGCTTGGCGCCTTTGAAAATTCCTGAAAAGAATCCTTTAGTTTTGTCTTTGGCCTTCGCTGCTTCTTTTTGAACTTTTTCTTTGCTTTCTTTAGTCGAATCAGCAATTGTATGTCCGACATCGTTCATTTCATCCTGCGCCTTCTCTAGATTTTCCTTCATCGTCAGGGCTACAGCATCTTTTGTCTCGACAAGCCCGTCGGAAACTGTCTGAAATGTATCTTCAGATTTCTTGGATACTTGCTCCGCTGTGTTTGAAACTACATCACCTATTGTGTTAGCTCCAGCAATAGTCATATCTTTTCCTGCATTAGCTGTATCGACAATCTTATGTTTGACTTTCCCTACAGTGCTTACCGCTGCTTCGCCTGTCATTTTTGTTTCGTCAACAATGACATCTTTACCAGCAACAGCAGTATCTATGAGTTTATCCTTCGCTTTTTCTACTGTACTTGAAGTTGCTTTACTTGCCGATTCAACTCTATCAACGACAGCGTCTTTCCCTGCAATTGCACTGTCCACAACTTTATCTTCTGTCTTTTCTACAGCATCTTTGATATTTTCGACAGTGTCAGAAATATTTTTCGATATTTTCTCTTCGTCTCTTTTCACTTCTTGTTCGGTTTCATGAATAAATTCGTTAACATTTTCGACTACTTCATCAGCAGCGTGTTTCGCTCCCTTGAAGATACCGGAAAAGAAACCTTTGGTTTTTCCTTTACCTTTGGCTGTTTCCTTTTCAGCTTGATGTTTGATATCAGCAGTAGCATCAGCTATATCTTTGGCACCTTCCTTCAAACTTTCCAGATCTTCCTTGACTCTTGCTGTTACAGCGACTTTCGTCTCCATCGCATCATTAGCTATTTTTTTAACTGTATCTTTAGCTGCCCTTGATGTTTGCTCTGCCATATTCGACATTACATCACCGGTGTCTAGAATTTTATCAGTAACTTCATCTTTCCCTGCAATAGTAATATCAATTACTTTATCTTTAGCGTTTTCTGCAGTATTGGTAGTTTGAGTATTTATTTCTGAAACTTGTTTTGCCAACTTTGATTCATCTTTCTGGACCTCTTTGCTAACATCATGGATGAAATCTTTCGCATCTTTAGCTACCTCATCCGTTGCATGTTTAGCCCCTTTGAAAATACCGGAAAAGAAACCTTTTGTTTTCTCTTTACCTTTAGCTGCTTCTTTATCTACCTTATCCTTGGTTTCATCTGTGCTATCGGCAACAGCGTGAGTGATATTTTCCATGTCTTCTTTTAAGCTTTCTGTTTCTTTTTGTGTTTTGTCAGTAATAACTGCAGTAGATTCTGTTATGCTTTCGGAAAAATTCTTGACAGCATCTTTAGCCAATTTCGATGTTTCTTCTACGCTACTTGCAACTACATTACCGGTCGCATTAACGGTGTCAACGATATCATCTTTACTTGCAATCCCCTCGTCAACGAGTTTAGTTTTAGCCTTTTCAGCACTCTCCTTAACAGGGGTTTTTGTTTCTCCAACTTGCGTTGATAATCTTAGATCTTCTTCTTTTATTGCTCTCTCAGTATCATGAATAAAGTCTTTTGTATCTTTTATGACTTCATCAGCAACATGCTTACCACCCTTAAAAATTCCAGTGAAGAAACCCTTTGTCTTATCTTTAGTTTTCCCTGCTTCCTTTTCAATGGTATCTTTGATTTCCTCGGTAGTTTTAACAACGTTATCAGTGGCACTCTGCACTTCAGTTTTTAAATTCTCAGAGTCTTTGCGAAGTGCTGCACTTATCGAATCTTTTGTCTGTGCTACATCTTCGACAACCTTATTTACCGTATTTTCAGCTGCCTCTTCTGTTTGATGTGTGGTATTTATAACTGTGTCTGTTATAGCTTGAGTAGTATCTATCACAGCGTCTTTACCTACAATCATAGTATGAATTGTTTTGTTCTTAGCTTCATTTGTTACATCGCCCATGGTTTTGGTTGTGTCGGAAATATGTTGGGATATTTTCTGTTGATCTTCCTCCAAATTTTTGTCTGCCTTGTCGGCAAGATCTTTTGCATCCTCAACAACCTCATCTGATATATGCCTCACTCCTTTAAAGATACCCGAGAAAAATCCCTTTCCTTTTTCTTTGACCTTCCCGGATTCTTTTCCTAATTTGTCTTTTGTTCCATCTGCGGTTTCGGAAATGGTGTGGGCTGCCTCGTCAACTCCTTGTTTCAACTTCTCTGCATTCTTGTGCACTTCCTCAGCAACAGCATGTTTCGTATCTAAAATATCATCAACCACTTTTGTAGTTCCATCTTTAGTTGCACTTGTTGCCCGTTTTGTAGTACTGGAAATAATATCGTCAGCAGCTTTAGCAATATCAGCGCCAGCATCATGACCTCTATGAAGATCATTTATGATGCTATCTTTAATATCTTCTGAACTTTCGGCGGTTTTTTCAATATCTTTTGGAAGTTGTTCTTTTTCTTTTGCTGCTTCCTCTTTAGCGTTTTCAAGGAATTTTTCAACATTGTCTGTAGTATCCTCCACTGCGTGTTTAGAACCTTTAAATATATTAGTAAAAAAACCTTTACCCTTCTCTTTGACCTTTTTGTTTTCTTTCTCAACTTTTTCTGTTCCTTCCTTAATTGAGTCAGATATATCCTCGGCTGTAGTAGCCAGTTTTTCATTTGCCGTATTAAAATCTTTCTCAAAATTTTTCACTGCAGCATCAGTAGTGTTGCCTGCATTGTTTACAGTTTGTTTTGCAGTATCCTTGGTTGCTTGAGATGTATCTCCGGCAACATCTACAATTGTTGTAGCAGGAATGTGGACGCTAGATATACCGTCATCAGATCTCTCTGAGCTTTCTTTTAAAGTACCTCTCATCGTTTTATTTACTTGTTCAAGTTCTTCGCCCCCTTGACCCTTTGCAGTATCGATGCCATCTTTGATAAACGTAGCTGCATCGGATATTTTATCATCAATATAAATTTTGCTCTCTTCGATTTCGTTATCGAGCGAATGTTTAGTTTTCTTGATATCGGTTTTCATTATGTTCACATGATGATCGACTTTTCCCTCCACATCCTTTACTGCGACGTGCACAGCTTTTTTACCCGTTTCCCCTTCCTTTTTAATACTATCGATAGAATCGTGAATGCCATCAGTCGTTTCATCAACACTCTGTTTACCACCTTTGAAAATACCAAATAAGAAACCTTTACCTTTTTCTTTTGCTTTCTTGGCTTCTTTTTCTATTTTCTCGGCAGTTTTTTCCACGGAATCAGCCGCAGTCGTCGTTGGTTCAATGATGCGATCTTGAATTACTTCACCACCTTTCACGAATTCACTCTGAACACTATCGATTATTTCTGTTCCTTTTTTATCGGTTGCATGTGCGAAGTCAACGATGTCATCGGACTTCTCATTTACTGTATCTAATACATTATCCTTCGCTGCATCAGTGTCCTGAACTATTTTACTTTTTATGTCTGCAGCAACTTTAGCGGTATCTTCGGCTTCCCGTCTAAGTTGCTTCTCTTGTTCCTCCGCATCCTTCCGAGTCTCGTCTAAAAATTGGTTAACATCTTCGACAACTTCATCCGCTGCATTTGTGGTACTTTTAATGATGCCTGTTAAAAAATCTGAATTGTTGTCCTTTCCTTTTTTTAACTCTTTATCCTTTTTTAGAGCTGTCTCTTTTGCGCCTGATACATTTTTAAAAGTACTATCAACTTTACCTTTTGTTATTTTTGATTCAGATTTGACTTGTTTAGAGATTCCTTTTTTCGCCTGATCAACATTTCCGGCAAGTTTCGGAGGTGACTGTCTCACTGGCTTCGTTTTTTCCTGACCATTAGTTTTATCAGACTTAAGTTTTTCTGTAGGGCTCACTTTAGAAGGCTTCACTTGTTCTGCGGAAGATTGATTCGTGGGCTTCACTTTCTCTGCAGCATCTTTTGTAGTTTTGACGCTTTCAGGGATATTTTTAGTGATTTTGGCTTTTTCAACCGCTGTTTCTTTGGTGGGTTTAACCTTACTTGGAACTGTTTTATCAGCATCACTGATTTTTCTCTTCACTGTTTTGGCTTCCTCTTTGGGTGGTTGTGGTATAACTTTTTTAGTTTGATCAGTAGATTTCCCATATTTCGGAGGAGATGCTCTGGTAGTTTTCACGATTGTGGTAGTAGTCTGTGTAATTTTTCCTTTGATTCCTTTCAAAGGTCCTGTAACTTCCTTTCCAACTAACTTTTCTTGTTTGCTTTGTTCTTCAGTTGATGAATCGGAATCCTTAATGAGAGAACTTTTCTTCAAATCGCCCCCAAATTCTTTTTGTGCCCGTTCTTCTTCTTTCTTCGCTTCATCTTTGGTCTCATCCCAGAATTCTTTCACATCTTCAGAAACTTCATCCACGGCATGCTTAGCACCTTTAATAATGCCGGAGAAAAGGCCTGGACCTTTCTCTTTGGATTTTTCGGGCTCCTTCCCAATTTTACGTTTTGCAACAACTGGCGAATCTGCTACTTTTTTTGTATCTGCTGCAACCTTTCCTTGTTTTACGTCAATCTCTTTTTTAGAAGGTTTAACGATGAATTTTTTAGCTTTATCGACGTCTTTGCTTATCTTACTAACTTTCCCCTTTACCTCAGTTGATGCTTTTGTAACGTGATGCGGGATTTTATGGTCAGGTTTATCCGTTACAGTTTTTATTTCGTCTTTCATACTTTGTTGAATATCAACCATTTCGTTCAGATGTTCACCAATTTTCTTATCAATATCGGCTTTAATTGTTTCTTCACCAGCGGTTATTCCATCGTGTATCTCGGCAGCTGCTTTAGTAGTTTTTTCGAATTCATGCTCAGCTTGCTGTTTTTCTTCTTCAGCCTCTTCTTTCGTTTCTTCCCAGAATTCTTTTACATCATCAGTGACTTCTTCGATGCCGTGTTTAGCACTCTGGAATATTCCAGACAAGAAACCACTTTTTTCCCCTAATTGTGGTGGTTTTCCTTCGTCATCTTCATCACGATCAAACAATTGAACGACAGGAGCAGATGGGTATGGATATTCTTCCATAATATCAGCGATCTTACGAGTATCGTCTAAGAGTTTTGATGTTGCAATTCTTAAATCCTCATCGCCACTATCGAATGAAGCATCAGTGGATGAACTTTTTTCTCTTGATTTACTTCTCCTACGAATGTGATTTTTAGGGCTTTTGAATATCCCAAAAATTCCGCCTTTGGCTTTCCCCTCATCGTCCTTGGATTTCACATCCGTTGTTTCATCGCGAGTCTGCTTGGCTGCTGATTTCACGGGGGATGTAAGTTCTCCAGTGACCATCGTATCCTTCAATGATTTTCTAGGTTCATCAAAACTACTGGTAACGTCAGCAATTTTTCGTGTATCGTCTAAAAATTTGGACGTTGTATTCCTGAGTTCTTCATCACCACTATCAAATGATGGCTCTGTTGAAGTACTTCGATCCCGCGATCGATTATTCTTCCGCGATCTAAGCTTCGGGCTCTTGAATTTATCGAAGAAGCTGGTGCCTTTTGATTTGCCTTCATCAGCGGAATCTGAAAATTCGCCCGATCTCCGTTGTTCGGCCTTCTTCTTTTTATCATTACTACTACACTTTTGCTCCGAAGACTGTATTCCATCATTGGGATCGGCTGTTGAAACAATGGTTTTAGAAGTCGTGATAGTTGTTCCGGTTTCCACTTTTGGTATCTTTATATCATACGCAGTTCCTTTCAATTTGTCTTTTGGTGGGTCGGATTCTTCAGGAAGCGTCGCGATGAATTTCTCTACTTTGATATCAGTTTGTTCTTTTACTTGGGGTTCTTTTTCCAAGCCTAGCCAAGCTCTGTCTGCTGTCTTTCTAGTGTCATCTAAAAATGCGGCTGTACTTACTCTGAGCTCTTCATCTCCACTGTCGAAGGACACATCTTTAGATGCATCTTTATCTTTTGATCGACTACGTCGATTTTTAGCTTTCGGACTCTTGAAGATTCCAAAGAAGCCACCAGATTTATCCTTAATCTCATCAGTTGACTTTTCAACTTCCGTCTTTAATACGCATGTAGCATGTTCTACATCTTTTCGTATTTCACCTGTGTCGGACTTGATTTGCTCGTCAAGTGATTTCATGTCAACGCTTAGACCCTTCAAACGATCTTCAGTCTGTTTTTTATCATCACGGATAGTGGTCTTGACATCCTTAACGTCTTCCAGGGTTGACTTTTTAGTCGTTGTAATGGCGATATCGATTTCATCAGGTACTGTTTTTAAAGAGGAATCAAGATGATCTTTCGCATCATCCACTTTACTCTTTCCTTCAGCTACAGACTTCTGCAGTTCTTGCTCATGTTTTGCTATAATATTTTTACCTTCTTTCTTCGTCATCGAAATAGGGGAATCCACATCAGGATCATGTTTTTTTGAACTTTTAAAGAGACCAGAGAAGAAACCGTGTTTCTCTTTATGATCATCAGCACCTACGGGCGCTTCTTTTATCTCTGCCTTCTTTTCTGGAGTTTTCTCAATCTCCGGTGTTATAGCCACACCATCAATAGGCTTTATTTCCTGTTCTTCTGCAACATCTTCCATTTCCGGCACAAAAGCTTCGGCACTTCGTCTAGAATCGTAGAGGAAATCGGCGGTGGCCCAAATGGGATCGCGTTTTGGTTCATTTTCGGGAAGTTTCTGAGGACAAATGCATATATAAGTGGTTGGATCAAAAGGAGGATACTCAAATTGAGGTGAGTCTCGTGTTCGATCAGCTACTTTTCTCGTGTCCTCGAGGAATTCTTTTGTAACTTTTATATCTTCATCACCACTGTCAAATGATACTTCTTTCGAGTCTCTTTGTTTCCCTTTCTTCGTTTTTGGTCCTTTAAATATACCAGAGAAAATGCCGCCTTTCTCTTTCTTTTTACCTCCTTCAGCCTTTGAGTCGTCTAAATGCACATTATATACGCCTTCATAAGCACCCGCGTCTGTTTCTTTCATTGGTTTTACTGTTTTAGAATCTTTTGCGTCGTCGTTCAGTTTATTTTTCATTGTCTTCTCAGCAACGTTCTCTTCCCTTTTCAATAACTTCTCACTCTCACTTAGACGGTCCTTTGACATCAGCACAGAATCAGGTTGGATCCTGACGATGTCGTCGGTCAGTTCCATGGTGCGATCAGCTTCAACGTTTGGGTCAAACGCAGCCATCGGCGCGCTTGGCTCATCCAATCTTTTCGAAATCTTTGCGTCGTCAAGATCAGAATCCAGCGTTATAATAGTTTTTGTGATAGTGACTTTTTTCGTTGTACTGTCTTGTGACAGAGTTGCTGGCTCTTTAGTCTCGAATAAATGCATTTGACCGGGTGTAATTGTTTCTTTAATGGTTTTGGTTTCTGATATAACTGTTCCATTTTTGGGATCACCTTTTGTTGTGGTAGTAACCGTAGTTATTACAGTACCGGGCGGAGTATCAATTTTCTTTTTTTTAATAAATAATGGTTCGATCGACTCTTCCCCGCGGCCTACACTCTCTTTAACTATAATACCCTCAACCTGTCCTACAGCACCTTCTGCCTCTTTACTCGTATCATCATAAACCCCTGACCACCCCTCCTTTGCTAATTTCTCCTTCTCTTTCTCAGCGTCTTGTAAAACACCTGTTAATTAAGTATTATAAAATTTTAAGGTACATCTAGAGAATATTTATAGTACATAATACACATTTTGCGTTTTTTTTTTGTAGGCATTTGCTTATTTGGCGTTCTAATTAGATCTTTATTATCATTTTTTTTTCCGTTGATTCGATTAGTCAAAGCCGCACTTGCTACTTATGATTCCAGATAAAATAATTATTCTTTATTAATGCTTCCAGATTGCACATTTATACGATAAGAGCGAGGGTTAACTTTCCGTGTAATTTCATGTGCGTACAGTGTTTGTGCTGTGGAGCAGCTATCCCCTTTTGTCAACAATTATTTCTGTCGCTCAAAGAAAATTCAAAGGCAGCCCTTTATTTCGATCTTTCGATTATTACCCTATTTATCAAAATTAAGTCCTCATTGTTATATTAATTGTAGTCAAAATAAGTGCTTTATCAAGCAATTCGATCATAAAGTACATGATTTGAATTCCGTATTATTACGTAATGCAACTACAATAAGTAAATAAATCATTCACGCTTGAATATCAGATATAATTCGGCATTATTATTAATTAACATGCTGTCTTGAAATAAATCGCAAAATCATAAATATCAATATGATTGATTTTTTTTTAAATCCGATTAAATATCAAACGACAGCTGCTCCGTGTGCTCATACATTAAATATCATGCAGCGCTTAGGAATTTTGATTTATTCATTTTTTGCGTTTTGCCTTGTGATATTATAAAACGTTGCTGAAAAATATAAAATTATCATTGTCCAGTAAGATAGAACGAATATTATGTAGTAATAATAAAAGAAAATCAGAAAATTGTTTTTAAACAGCAACCAAGAAGAGGACTGCACAATTGCAAAGCAATTAACTGTTTAGTTTTCAATAATTAATATATCACAATCAAAAAAAGCGAAATCATATTATGCGCGTCACTTTCCGTTTTGCAAGAATTGATTGCATGATTTCGTTTCGATTAATAATTAATATAAAATCATAGGGTATTAAAGGCTCTTTTATTGTAGCAGAGGCTAAGAAAGCCACAATTTATACTATAATTATTTATGAAAATGTATAAAGAAATGAAAATGTGTCAAAACACGTGAGAGCCCGTGTAATTTTCTGTAGCATCGTACTTCATCTGCATATAAACACATAAAGTGATGATGTTTTTTTAAATAATTGTGCCAATGCCAATGAAGTTAGCGAATAATCGTTGATGTGAGGAGGGAAAGAAGAGAGTAACCAACTAGGAGTAAATTAAACCATAACAAACACGATTTGAACAATGCAAATCGTTGATGAACTTGACTCATGATATGATGATGAAGATAGTTACTTTCTGTTATATTTTCAATAATGAAATGATTGGTCGAAATTAGATGTTTTAATGGAATTTTCTATAAATTTTTCATGCCGAGGATGATTTTATTGAATACTGACTTGCTCTGAAAATTAATTCTCAAAGATTGGATTCAATAGAAAATTAAATCGCAATTCAATAGGTGAGCATTAAGTGCAAAAACACTCCAGCTCAATAAAATCTCCATTATGGTCGATACACTAAGCCCTTTTTTTACATGCAATGATTGCTCCGTAAAATTTAACAATTTTTTCAACGGTTTATCAACAGTTTCTTTGGTCAAGGCGTAATTGTGCCGGTTTATTTTAAAACAATTGAACGAGCGAATAATAATAATTGAAATGAAAAATCTTATCTCCCTGACTCCACAAGGGCGGATGAAAAATTGAAAGCCTCCAAAAAAGTGTCTTTCCGCAAATCAGGGATTATTCGGAGATATTACTTAATCATATGCTATAGAAAATAGTACTTTCTAAAAATTGAGAGATTTTATGGCCACACTGTATATTTTAACGGCTACAGGTGGGGCCGAAGTGAAATTTACGGAGTAAGTGAATGACACGGGAGTACAAATTTCCTGAGGAATCCAATGGAGTTGACCTCGTCCGGATATCTCTATTAGTTCTCGAGAAATTTATAGAGATTCCCCAAAAAGTACCATTTTTGGCCTTTTTTCGCTCCAGCAACGTCAAAAGTAGGATTTCTCGCATTTTGGACGACACGAGCGGTTTCTATGGGATACTAAAATTTCCCGAGAAATCCAATGAAGTTGGCCTGGTGCCGATATCTCTTCTGGTTCTCGAGATATGGCCAAAAATCCGAATTTTCACCTGCCAAGGGCCGACAGGAATGGGGTATATATGAAGCCCGAGGGCTCAAAAGCGCGGTAAGTGAAAACACTAAAATTTTAGGGATCTATCATTGAATATAAGAACGGGTCTTAGTGTATGGGCTATTAATACTGTACATATAGATAAACATCGTGAAGGTAGATAACTAAAAAATTGCGTAGACATATAAAGTAACAGAGAGAGAGAGAGAGAGAAAGAGAGAGAGAGAACCAATAGCCCAGAGTCAAGGCGCACACGCGTTCTTAGCTGAAAAAAAATTATCCATTTTTTGTTGCTCAGGCAGACAATAAACGGCCCTCAACCCACATAATCAGTTAAGTATCGTTTTCACCCATCACCTTAATTCAGAAAAAATCACTAGTTTATATGAGAAATATTCTCCATTTTCATCAATTACATTAACGGATAAGAGTATTTAGTTACTCACCGGTAACCAGTCTGTTTGCATCCTCAATTATCTTTTGTCGATTTCTATTGTCATCGTCGGCTTCGTCTCGTATTCTTTTAGTCATTGTGTCTGTCTTATGACACTTGTGCTCGAGAAAATCCGCCATTTCGTCGACAAGCTCTTTCTCGTCGCTTGCGTATTTATCTTTAATTGGGGTGGAGGTACCGTTGAAGACAGTAGTGCCATTGATTGTAATGTGCTGCTGTTTTGCTATAGAACATGTGCAGAAAATTCAAGTGTCAACAGCATTTGTGAACTGATGGCGTTTACGTGAGACCGAAGACGAAAAAGAAGAAGAAAAAAAACGAAGAATAAGACGAAGAAAATGGACTGCTAATCATGATTTTATACCAAAAAAAAAATGAAATAATGGACTGATTTCCTTGATCTAGTTATCCATATATTCCTCTTTCCCATTCACGTAAAATTTATAAACAAGGGAAGAAATATTGATGATTTGTCGAAAATATAAAAATAGCTTACAAAGTGAAAATTAAATTTTAAACTGTGGAAGATAAGAATGTGTACTCCACTTGTATCGAAGAATGACCGTTAAGGTGTATGGAATGCACACAAGGTCAATGAATGGTTCAACACCAATTATTCGACATTTCTTATTTCAGAATGTTCCCGAGCGTTGTTTCACTTTTGTCGTGTCATAATAATACAACTCGAGAAGAATTTTAAAGAATAATCGCACGAGGAGGAATGTACAGTGAAAAAATGCTGAAGTTACAAAACTGAATGCTGCGCAATAGCTGTAAGGCGTATTTCGCTGAGTTGGGTGAATGAAGCTGCGTGAATAGTGTTGTGATTCAGTGCTCCTTACGTTGTCTTGGTATTTGAATAAACTTTCGTCATTTCCACAACATGAGGCAAAATTGAATAATATTCATTCTGTGAAGTGACGAATGATTAGTAGGATTCCTAGATTTTCAATCAGAAAATGACCTCATATATGACGACGTGTCTGACGGAATGCATAGGTATTTAATGAATTATCATTCAGGAATTGTTTTAAAAAAATTCAGAGTTGTGCTCACTTGTCCGACTTGATTATTTGCAAAAAATTGACTTAATGGAATGGAAGAGTACAGAATAAAGAATTGTAAAAGAATAGTAAAATAGTGTTGATAGTACTTACTCTGTTTGTGCGGCACGTTACCAACCGCTTTCAGATCCTCTATCGACTCAGAGTCCTGCAAATGAAAGAGAGGAAGATTAAAGAAAACGCCAGGCCGTAGTGGCTGTCCAACAATTATTGAGATTCTCAACGAATGAAGTAACTTCCCATTGACATGAACAATGGTGGGAAGTGGTTAATGGGAAGATATTCCCAGCATTTGGTAAACTTGAATTTTATTCGTTGGAATTCGTTGGTGATTGTGTCACTGTCGTTAGTGAATAAGGTCACTTCAAAGATTACCCGTGAATCTATCTCGTAAATTTTTTTAAATTCTTCGAAAATTGGAAATTAACGACTAAGACTATAAAAAAATCAACAAGTCACTTACTCTCATTCGATCCGGCTCCTCGTAATCAAGATCGGTTCTATGATCTCCGAGGGTACCATCTCGGCGTAATGACGAGTCTCTAGATGGTCCGAGTTCCTCTTTAAGTGAATCAAAACCAGGCTGATCAAGTCTGACCCTTGCTACCGCCTTCTCAACGTCGTCAGTTACTAGTTCAACGTTGAATATACATTTTTTCACAATGTCCTCACGGCCAATTTTATTTAGGGCCTTCTCCAGAGTATTCCCTGTGGAGTTGAACAAAACGGAAATATGAATATGACATTCATGAATAAATTTTCAAGTGAATTGGTGAGACGATTTACGTTGCAAATCATCCTCTTTAGGATCATAGGAGTTTTGTAAGTGAGTGGGTGTACGAAGCAACGAAAATTTGCCCACTGGACTCTCCAGTACAAAGATTAATTTCGTTTACAATAGGCCACAGAGGAGCCAACTAAAACTTGTAATCTTCCCTGTAATCACAAATCGTTCCGTTTAAGCCACCCCACCCCCCCCCCCCCCCCCCCCCCACCACCCAACACAATTCAATGTGAAATTATTAGACGGTTGCTTCAAATTTTCTTGACATAGATTAATTTCGCTCATCACATCAGCCTAAGCATCTACAACGAACCTTCATGATGAACTAGTCGAACTCTCGTAGATGTTGTCCGGTTGAACAACAAATGGAGTTCACTCGTGTATCCAGAGACTAGTGGATTTTCATAAGCTTGATAAAGGGATATGAACATCGTCAAAACACCTTCTTCAGCAACTTATCACGATTTAATAAAACTTTCTTGAAATTTCTAGAAGTAATTATTCGCGTGAAAATAACCTTCACTTTAAAATTGCTGCGCAGATAGTTATGAACCCCAAGTGTTTCTTATTTTTCAACTACTAAATGAAATGTTATTGACGCTACTTGCGATTGTGGCAATGCGATTAGCATGAAAGACGCGCAACAACGACTGGCACGGGGAAGGGAACTGTGGAAATCACTGTTGAAGTGATGAGGGAGGAGTGAGACAATCCTCCACATGTTTACACCACAGGCATAATAATGACTGGTGCCCGGAATGGGGAGTGACATCATAAACTACGCTTTTGCAGATTCCAGACATCTGAGTCACTGAGGATACGCATCGATTTTTATTGATCAACGACTACATAGGGTATTTGTCATTACTTTACCTGTTTGAATATCAATATTTCTTTTCCAACATTTATACTGAGATTTACGAGGCAGTAAATGGATAATTCATTCCATTTTCATCTGCTGTAGATACGCGATTGAATAGTGACTCTATCGGGACCAAGGACATGTTATTATTTATATTTATTATTAGGCGAATTCTTCATTTTTTATCAACATCAATTTTTAATACTCATCACACAATCTGAAGTATGTTTCCTGGTTCATTATGGCTCTCGTAGATTTTAAAGTCAAGGCATACTAGTTTTTGAACAGCAACAGATTGAATGAGTATGAGTGGAGCTCACCTGTGGCTTTATTTCCGTTGGCCTGCCAAATTTTGAACATGGTAGCCGCCTGAAGCGCCGGTTTGTCTGCGTGTTCCAGTTTGATTAATTCCACATCGCCGGCTGATATATTAATTTCCTCGGCCAACTTCTCCCAATCGCGATCGAGAAGATTTGCAATATCAGTAAGACGAATTGTGGCCCGGTGGATGGTGTCGGGTCTGCTTATGCCTCCGTCCCTCAAGAAGCTGTAGTTCTTTGATAATTCGAGGAGGTCTAGCTCACTGTGGGCAGCATCAGGTGAAATTTTCTCCGGTAGAAGAATATTGAGGGTGCAAATTGGCGTCTGGGGTGGCTCGCCTTTAGCAACTTTTGGCTCACTCATGTACATTATTCTGCCAACCATGTCAGCAGCATCTGGATCTTTAACTCGCGCAGTGAACGGCACACGATTCTCCTTAAATGCTCGGAATGGTAATTGAAGTTGTTCGCCACTCTTCAGAACTGGCACGAGATTACCAGCGAACTCCATATACTGAGTTTTACCCTCGAGAACTTCCACGTCTCGACTTTTTGCCACTTCGGTGAAGTGCTCTTGGTGCTCCAATGTTTTATCCTCCTTGTCATCTGTCATGCAGAATACACGGAGACGGGCCTCTAGAGGATCGACGCGTTTGGCGAATACCACGAATCTGAAAATTAAATTTATGCGATTATAATGGGGATGTTTTGTCATGATTAAACTGAACGTACTCGTTCTGAATAACTAGGGGGACACATGCTTCGGCAATTGTTCCTCACTAGAAATGTTATTCGAACCATCTGAATTTTAAGGGCTCTCCGCGTTCAATTGATCATTAGTAAAATATCAGGATCCAATCTTGTCTATTACGTCAAAAAACCCACGATGTTCTCTACATTCTCCTCTGACGAATTTTCCATTTCCCCCGTAACGCCGAATTAAAAAATTCGAATGAAGAAAAGAAAATAAGCGATTAAACAAACATTTAAATGTTTATGTGATAATCTTTGGTAATGCTATTACACCATTTCGAAACTGATTTTTGTAAATCGTTGGAATAGTTTAAAGAACTGATGCAATTTCCGATTTGCTTTCATCAGAAATCGAATAATAAAGAAATTGTATTCATGATTTCCTCGGTTCAAAAAAGGGATAAAAAGATTGTTTGATATCACATAATAAACACTCCTCCTCCCGAATCGTGTGACTTGTGACGTTATATCTGGATGCCCCCTCGTAGGATGAATGATTTATCAGTTCTTGTACTGTATATAATTTTAGAATGCATGAGTGTAAATCAAATGTTTATTCTATGATTTCAGTGTCAACTACGGTAAAGTTCGGTAAAAGCCCACAAATCTTGAAAACATGAATGTAAGAGTTTTTGGCACTCGTTAGAAGTTTCAAGAGGTGGAAAATGGCTACATTTTAGAGAATTTCATGATTTATAAGACCACAAAAAATATTAGAATCGAAAAAAAGGTATCCGAGTCGCTTAAGCCTTTCCACAGTAGGAAGTTTTCTGCCAAATCTTAACTGTCATTACGTAATAGCTTATGTGAATAATGTATCATTTAAGATTGATTTTCGATACATTAAAATTAATAATTGGAAGGATTCATTGTATTTACCAAAATGGAAATTTCTCAATCAGACGAATAATTCGACCAGGAAAATATGAATTCTCACAGAATTGGATTCCATTTATATCGCAAACCACATGACTTAATGGAAATAACACTTAAGAAATCTCTCAGAACAAGAGAATCTCGTCTTGTTACAAAGCTTTATTTTCTTATGATGAGAATAAAATGATCTGTCAACAGTTTTCACGGCTTCCCAAATTGCCAAGAAAATATTTTCTTATATTACATGCATCTTCTTTGCCAAAAGTTTGTTCTTTCAGCATAGGACAACAAACAAAATCCTTTTGGAAGCATAAAATGAAGTATCAACTCACTTGGCCATAAAAGGAACATGAGTTGCATGCGTATAGAGTTCAGTAGCCATTCTAGTTGCTTCCGTGATATTTCGACAATCCATTAGCCAGAACCTGGCTGACACTGTCGTTGTAAATGACACACAATCTTTGACGAATTGCAATGGTGTTGAGCCGGTTACATCCTCCCAGACCGCCCGTGACTGACCCCCTGAACGACATACATGCCAAGTCCAATAACATTATTAAAATATGTCCGTCATGCTGTACTGCTCGTCGGCAAACGTGAATCGTGTAAGAAATAGTTTTTCAAATTTACTGATGTTAAATACAGATGATGATGATGATGATAAATTTCAATGAAAGGAGGAGTCATTCACTGTATTTAAATTCAGATTTCTTTTGTATGTGCCTTATTGTTATGTGCTTGGTATTTGATGTGAAAAAAACAGGAACGATAAGAGTGTCACTCACTTGTACGGGGCTTGCGAAATAATAACATGAAGATAGTTTTTGACAAGAATAATAATAAAAACACCGACCTATTAAGCAGCAGGTGTGAGTGTCTATTCAAGCGGGCGAAATGATGATAATGGTGAAAATGTAAATAACACTGATGTGACAACAATCATTGTTATTTCAAAGAGATTTTGAAAAAAATCACCCTTTACGGGTTAATGAGAATATGATAAACAAATCGATGAACATGACTTTATACTCTTCTTTCTCTTCAAATTAGTATGATTGAATTGCTGTAATGCTGTAGTGAAATTTTAGGAGTGTGTAAAACGAGAAATTATCAATATACAATTTCACACTAGAATAAGTATATTCGAAGCAATGGCCAAATTATCAAATGAATTGTGCTCAAATAAAAATATTCGCGTTGAGGAACACATAATGAGCTAAAAAATAGAGTTTATATAAAGTCAAAGACAATAAATCTTTTTTTATCTACATTTAATTAATGATCCATACCTAAATGACTCAATCCTAAACAATACGCAAGCATTAACAATGAATCACAACAAGATATGTATACAACAATGATAGTTGATAATATGTTACTTTCTTTATCATGATCCGTTTTCCAAATTTAATGCTTTTTTTCATTGTTATGTCAATTGAATTTATATGTTCTTATAGGTGAGAAGTGCAGCTACTATTTGATCTGCTAATCTCCATTCAGTAATCAAGAAATTCCATTGGCGAATTGAAATGATTGTAACGTTTTGTTTCTAGAGCAAGGAGACAGTAATGATGAATTTACTGATGGGCAGAGATTCGTTAAGCCAAACTAGTTGCTGCGACTACATTGTTACGTGCAAGCATATATTACCAGTTATACTGCAGAGCAACCTCAATGTTGGGGTCTCGCCCGAGTACTGATTTATCATGCCCTTATTAGCTGCCTGAGGTACAGGTATCGTCAGGGTAATTGGTTTGTGGAACTTTCTTCGTCGAGGCTCGACGGTTACTATTGGTGATACCGCCACACGATTCCCGAGAAGTTTGGCTACTAGTTCGACGGGTATTGGATGAGCCTGTAAAATTAATTTAAAAAACAAATTCGTTAATTCAATTTATAACTATGTGTTCCATTGTGAACTGCAGAGTTCCGACTGGTCGAAAAATTATGGCGACAAATATCTTTTTTAATTTAAAGAACTTTCATTGGATCTAATCTGGGATTACAGCTTGAAGTTTTTGACAATAATTCAAAGAATGATCCTGCGAACTTTTCGGTCTTTCTAAATATGAGAATGACGATACTGGATACTTTTGACGATACTGGAGTTATGGATATTTCAATAACCTTAATCTGGTTCCGCGCGTTTTTATGTTAAAATCAACTTGATAACTTCAAAAAATAATCATGCTGTGGAAGATCGAACGCCTGAGGTAACAAATTTGTTATGTTATGAATAAAAAAACTCGCAAAATTACCAATATAAAATATATAACACAAGACTGCTGATACCAGTTTTTCAACTCTAAAATATTCCAATTACTTAAGAAGAGGATGCGAAGTGTTAGAGGCAATGAATACTTGTTGTTTATTAGAATTATGTTATTTATTACCTGTAGGCCAACTCGGATCTTTTTTGTTAATGCAGCTGGTGGAAATACTGCCTGAACCTGCGGAACTGCCGATGATGAAACAGTGCCACCCTCAGGACCGACTGCGTGAACCTCTTGCCTTACTCTTGATACGACTGCGAAGTAGTGGGGAAAATCTACCGTGAGAATTCGAACAATTCGAGACGTCTGAAGATCCTCCAGCTGGCTCAATTCTGAAATTTATTGATAATATTTGGTATCCTCTTCTCAATAGTGAAATTGTTATTCAACGAAAAAATGGTTGAACCAAGAATATGGAATCATCTTTGTAAGAACTCATTTCTGCCGTAATTATTTTGGAATGACACTTCTTTTTTATGTTTTTGCGAATGAAAGTATTGTAATCGTTTCAATGATCTTCTTAGATTTTGCATCTATGTATACACGTGAGAGACAATTTGTTTCATAACTAACTGTTTGCTGATGAATCTGGAATAGATGGAATTTAGTCACTTAAAAAAATGTAGATTTTGCTGGGCTCGTGAGAATCCTCAAAAATTAAAGTTCAATAAATGGTTACTTTCTAGAGTTTGCGATTAATGAAAACAATATTTTTTTCTGATAACTAGATGAAAAATGTAGCGGACGCATTAACGGATGTTATTAACAATTATTTCAATGTGCCCTCAACCGAAAACTTCGATGTCATTACAATAGCTACACCCGTTGCCGCACTTTTTATAATGATTTCGGAAAATTTATAATTTCTCTAATATTTTAGTTAATGTGAATTTTTCGATGATTAAAAAAATATTCAAATAAATATAATTATAAATATTGGTTACCAATGACGATTGATTGAAGAAAAAATCAATTCAATTCAACAAAACATTAGAGAATCATTATATATAATTGAATCTAATGACGTGTAAAATTACCATTCAGAAGTATATCATCAATTTATTAACAAAAATAGCTATATGGAGATAAAGGCAATTTTCCATCTGAATAACTTGTAAGAAATTTGACAATGCACACTACTCGTTTAATCATTTCCCTACCGAATATTGAAAGTTATACCTTCTCCTTCAAAGCTCTCATTTAGCACATCCTGTACGGCCTCTTCACTGGCCTCCAGAGTGTGCTCCCGCCAGGTTTCTCCATTGTCCGATCGTAGAATTACAATTTCTCGTTCTTTACCTCGAAGCGATGCAAAATGTGGAACTTCAATAATTACTGGCCTAAAAAGATGCAATGCAGTGAAATAAACATGAGATAGAAATGTTACCAACTCATCCATCACAGTAATTTAATCATCACTATACCCCAAAAACTTGGCGCCAACTGGACCAAGTTCAAGAATTCTACTAGCAAGTGCCTCGCCCTCCATCAAAGGTGGCGGATTTGCAAGTTTATCCCTCTTCAAATATCTGCAGGTGACTCTCATTGGCATAGCTGCTTTTCTCGGAGGCACAATAACACGCACACCACTGTGACGACATCCTCTCATCGCACCCCCACGTGCATCCACCAGGAAAGAAACCAGGAAACTGTATACCATAATAACAAAATTATATAATTCATTCCTTGGCACAACAATCAGACTGTCTGCACATTTATGCAAAAACAAAAAAATATGTAGAATTATTTTACTAATTTAGTTCTGTATTAATCATTACAGGAGGCGACTTTGCAATACACAGAGGTTCAGCTTTTCATTGTAGTAAGTGAAAAAAAAAATGTTGTTAATAGAATCATGATTGCCCAGGGTGGAGCCAAGCCACACCCCAACAGCAACACATTTCCCGTGATTAAAATATGTTGTGTTGAGTAAAATTTCGATTCCATATCATGACTAATCAGAATCTCCATCTCTATGTGTTCATTCATCTCTAAAATATTTCTACAATGTTGGAAATTTTATTCTCAAGGAACCGGAACTTAATAAAAATGTCTCATTACTACTTGCTTTTACCAAATATCGAAATGAATAGCGAAGTGGTAGGAACCGAGTGGAGTTGCATACGAAAAAATCAATTACGTCATTCGCTATCAAATAAGTTATGCGACAGAACAATTTCATGGAACCTTTCCATTAATTCATGGAAATATCTACACTTAACATTGCTCATTATCTAGGTGATCAAAAAATGAATTAACAAGATTGGTTATAACAACTCAAATCGTTTCATCACTTCTCTACTGAGAGATCATGTAAAATATTAAACTATAAGATTATTTTTCGTGAAGACATTAGAAATTCTTGGTACTATTTGAAGATGATGTACCGTCTCTATTCAAATATTAGCTCAATAATTAGAAATTACACCGTTAGGTCGTTAAAATGCGCTAAGTAATAAAGATATAACGTTTCGGTCAACGTGAATAGGGGAAGAATAATAATCAGCTAAGGTTCAAGCGATAGTACGGCGAAATATTATAATTAAACGTGTATACGGTGATCTCCTATTTAAAGTGTTGTCCCTAGGTATCATTATAGTATTGATATATCCTCTCTCTCCTTTTCCGTGCATTGTGTGTGTAATTTTTATTATTTTGTGCTTTGGTAATTTGCTGTTGCCGAGAAATAGATTTAAGTTGACTGTTGTGACGTTTTGAATTGTAATACAAATAATACTTTTTGATGAAGCGGATGATTCGGTGATGAATGCTAAATTAACATTGCCGCATCAACTACCATTATTAGCACATTGCATGTGGCGAGCTGAATCATTTGGTGATACATAGTCTTATGCAAAAATAATAATATAAAGTAAGGTATAACAAACGTAAGTTTGTAGACGCTTTCAACTGAAGCAAGCAAATCACTTTGCCTTTGTGAGTTCATTCGCCCTTACACCATTTTATTTTGAAAAATAACGATAACTACGTGAAATGCCATTAATCAAGCTCTACTCTATTTGAAAGAATGAATATCGGTACAGAGCGAGCAACATACAAAATATAAAAATGTGACGGCTGTGTGAACGATTACAGAGGTATCTTTCTCTCTCTCTTTCTCTCTCTTTTTCTCTTTGCCATAACAAAAAAATGTATAATGAAATTAGGCGTAGGAGAAAAATTCAAGACATGTCATGTTCACTTACTTTCTCCACTGTGGAATTCTGCGAGTAGCGTAAATAAAATAACAGAAAGAATCGGAAACAAAATAAAAATCACGCGTTAGTATATTTATTTGAATCGAGACGCTGAGAAATCACTTTTATAACTTTTGCAATTGAAAAATAATTGAGTTCAAGGTATTCTTTTACTGAATTTTTTTAGTTTCCAGTGATGCGTAAAACCAATTTATATCTGGATCTTTCTAATGATTATAATTGAACAATGTAACGCCCAATATCTCTTGTTGAATCGACATTTGGTTTTTTTCTTTTCAAATAGACACTCATAAATTTGCAAATAAAGAGATGGACTTTAGTTGGTGAATGTGATTGAGAGTTTATTGCTACTAAATATTTACCTTCAGGCAAATCATATTATTCCACACCATTAGGCGCTGCATTGTTCTCCGATAATCAATACAAGGCGCCATATATATTTGTTTATCTTTCCAACAAAACAATAATAATGTATTATAGTAGAGATCTGGGAATGCAGCACTTCAATCACACAGTTGTTTGAGGTGAATCAGGATTGTCGGGATACACTGTGTAAGCTCAAAAACAGTACACATAGATGTAAAATTATAAATCCACAGAAAAATAAAACAAAGTGAATAAACGAGATATAATATCAATACATTGACAGCCACTAGATGCGTTTTATTTCCAGACGTCATCGCATCTTGATGTAAATATCTTACATATCGTCCACTGTTTAGTTCTCGGGTATCAGTCGTCACTTATTAATTTGCATTGCTCAAATGTTTAATAATTTATTTAGAATGGCCCTCTATTATTTCAATGCTATCCAATTAAATCGAAATGAGTAATTTGCGTTTGTTAACATTAATCGAGTAAAAATGTGAAAGAAGGTTTAGAAATTTAGAAACACTCCAGTGATTAAACAAAAGATTAATTTAGAATATAATAAATAATAAATTAAAAACTTTTGAAACCCACTGACCGAAAATGTAAAAAAAAAAGATTAACAATTAATTTAGTGATAAAAATTGAATTTTTATACCTGTCCCTCCACATTCCTTGTCCTTTTGAATGGCTACCAAGGGCCGCCAGCGACGAATTTAAGAACTCTAGTGACAGTCTAAGTATTTGAACAGAATTCCGTGATAATTATAGTAGGATAATTTTTTCTAAACCGTGCTCATGCTCAATTTTTTAAAATAATTCTTCACTCTTCTCTTATAAAACAATCGAGATTTCCCAAGGTTTCCATGAAATCTTGAACTCCGATTCGTGCACAAAATATTTTATTCAATAACCACCAAACTAATTCGATAATTAAGTGATAAAGTAAGATGAGTTTTACAGGATTTTGTGAATAGCTTCGAATGAAAGAGATTCAGAGAAATACAGATAACTCTTGTTCATTTGTTGTTGGTTTTTTACCTCAAACAAATAAATTTTTGGACTATCAAATTTTTTTCCAAGTCCACTAGCTTTCGAAATCTTCGCAAAAAATTGAAATAACATTTTCCATTCCTCTTACTTTACCATTTTTCTACTAAAATCAACTCGAAAATCCAAAAAATAATGACCAAACTACAGTGCAGTGGGTAAAAAATCTTACAACATAGCAGTGATGATGACTGCAGACACTTCAGATGAATGTTTCTAATGTGCTTGTATGATAAGGACTAACATTTCTTTTCAACCTAAATAACGAAAAACCAACGATCCACAAAGGACAACGTGAGTCATAAATGGTAAACTACATTTCGCGTACATCGCGTTTCACTAGAAAAATGTAAAAATTCGTATTATTATGTTGAATACTCTAATTTACGTGGTAAACGCGTTTATTCACGGTGCACACAGCACAAAGAGTAGCACAGAGGAGCGTATGTTAGGGAATACTGTATAAGATCCAGTCACTCCTCCCCCCTTTGATGATAGAAGACACTCTTTCCTTCCCGTGGAAAGAATTTTACTGAATGAAACGAACTTTACGGGAGGAACTCTCAATGAACTCAGTTTACCGCAACGGGATTGAGCGTGGTCGTGTTTGACCAGCTATGGCTACCTTATTTCTATGCATAAAACAGTATAGTGTCACCATAGAATATCTAATAGGCCAAAGCCTTCACGCAACGCACGTTTTCGTACTCTAGAACTAGACAACTGATGGGTTATCTTCCTTGTCGACAACACATTAATTTTAATTCAATACTTTTAAAAATGACTAGCAAGGTTTTCATTTCTTCAGTTACTCTGTCTCAACAGGAATAATGCGCGGTATGGTTGTAGAAATTTTCAAGTTTTAGTAGGATAGAAATATGTTAATTCATGCCAGGTTACACACACACACACACACATTCCAACTCAGTGAAAAAATCGTCAGATTCATTTCAGTTAATACTTGGTGCTTACAAAAAAACTGTCTTATCAGTTCATCGCGTGCCAAATCAAGTAGTGAACTAGTAAAAAAAAGTTGATTTCCTTGTCATCAATAAGTCCGAATTGATGGGATAGAATCTGGGATCAATTAAAATTTTTCACTGAATTCAAGTGGTCAGTTTCAGAGTTACTGAGCATTTAAACAGATCCACAAACTTTTGTGATGTGATGTTTTAAAAAATCTCTACGAAAAGATGTTTGATCATTCTTCCATTACCCGATTACCAAGGATTCTACTCAACTATTTTCTACCATTTCTCTGAATTAATTCAATGAAAACAAAAAAAACTGAAATACTCTCTCAAGATAATTTAATCTGTTAGGCTGATATATTTCCCACATTCGTTCATACCCATAATCACTCTATAATACAAAAAATATTGTTTCGAATTTTATCGAGGTCCATTATAACATCCTTATAGATAATTATCCAAAGTCCTTGAAATTCCTCCATTTCAGTAATTCGAAGGTACGTACAAGAATTTGTCATATTCTTAAACTCATTATTGTATTGAATAAACGAAATTGAATACATACCCAACGTGTACTGGATGCCTGCGGATATCTACGTTGTCAGGCTTGAGATTAGCTGCATTTGTGCGTTGATAGGTCTCTTTGGCCACTATGTCGGTAACGCTAACTCCTGCAGGTGAAATAATTCAAGAATTAAGGAGGAATTGAGCAAGTTGAAGAGAAAATAAGAACAATTCCAAAAGATTTCTGAGCGTGAGAAGATTAATGGCTGTAATGAGACTTAATGGACTGACCTCCGGAATGTCGATTGTCCTTCTCATCGTCGGTAACATTTACCCTCATTGAATCGTCACCCATTGACTTCATCTCATCACCCGTCATATAACGATACTGTTGCTGGTCACTGAGCATCGGATCTTCGCCTGTAAATACCCGGCTCGTTAGGACAATGATACATAAAAATTCGCTGAGGAGAAGATGAAAAAGATATCATAAAAAAACTATGATTATGATGACAACGAAATATTCAATGTTAACACGAATGTTAGAGGTTTCCTTTGAAATTGTTTAGTGAAAGTATGAAATAACATAACTCCAGAAATAACATCTATTATCCTGTAAGTAATTGGAATCGAGTGGGTTTAGCGGAATTTATGACAAGATTTTTTTAAATAAAAATTGGCATTAATTAATTCTTTGAAACCCACTCGTTCTTCAGATTTATGAAACAATGTGTATGTCATTTTTGGCTTTGAATCCTCTCTACTTCACTGTGAAAATTGTGACACTACCTCTGATTCGAAGTGAATTGGAAAAAGCAATGCGACATGAAACTAATTTCTACAAACACTGTTAGATGAAAAATGAAATTTTATGGACAGTTTGCTACTAATTTTCAGAACGACACTAAATTTGTCTTAATCGACTTGATCCAAATCCAAATTTCATAGAAAATTCAGTAAAATTCCCAAATTTTGAGCATTATAAAATTGCAAATTCCCCACTGCACTTAAATTTATATTGAATTGTACTGAATGTCCAGTGAAATCTGAACTTTCAAGAATTTTCGTCCCTGAAATCATATTCAGTGTCACTGTCCTGAAAATTCAAGAAAATCTTCAAGCGAATTTCCCGGATTTCTATTAATTCTCAGAAGTAAATGCATCTGAATTTTCTAGTTTTATAGATTTTTCGATGGAATCTTGAATTTGCAATGACGAAATTGCCTGAAATTCCATCGAAAATTGGATGCAATAAAAATTCCCGAGAAGTGCGCCTCAAAGTTCCGCTAAAAATCTTAAAGCGTGAATTATCAGAAATGAAATTCAGGAGATAAAATACTAGCGACTTGGTGGAGTCTATATACGCAATATCTAAACATCCAGAATATTTATTTGTTCCATTCTATAATTATTTGATTACTCGGCCCCGATTTCGCAATTCATCCACAACAACTTCCTCCCAAGCACCATTCAAATTTTAGAAAAACAAACAGTAGATTGCAAATACTGGATTTTTCAGGGCTATCGTTTACATGACATCATCTCTCTCATCAGCTCAACACAGCCGTACCGAAATTCTAAGCAAATATAGAACAGTTAGTTGTATCCAATAGCGTATAAAAAAAGCCCTCATCATGACGAATTTGATGGGATTTCCGGGGGCAGAATTGCGAGATTAATGAATAGGTCAGGAATATGAGCTTTATAACAGTAATAGTGGATAGCCCAATTGACCCAGCCTGAATCTCCTCAGATGAAGCCTACGCATTTGACATTTTGTTATTCTTCTCAAACTGGTCACAGACTTGTGTGTAAAATTCTTTACACCAAATTTACTATTCACAATCGTAAATGATTTCCTCTCCTCACGTAAAACTTGGCACGTACACTCAGTCGACCAAGAATCTCGTGAATGCCAGTGGTGCGTCATGGCTTACATTATGCAAAAAGGATGAAAAAAATGGTAACACGCAAAAGTACATTTAAACCAATGAATGGGTAAAGTTACAAGTATCTCTTGCCTTCTTGGAGGCTTTCTTTATCGTTGGATCGGTGATATTATCTCTCTCATCAGGACTAATTGATCAACTACCACTACCGTGGAAGTGATTCAACTGACTGAAGTAATAGTCACATTATTCCGTCGGATATAGGATCATTGTTAATGATTTTCTAAGAAATAAGTTTCTCATAGGCTTAATAAAAACATTTCATCATCAAAATCTCTTGTTCTCTTTCTTTCAACTTCTTTCTTGCCGAGAACTTTAGATAGATAGATAGTCGATTTTCATCATTTTTATTGTTTCTATTGAAAGTACTCCACCAGATATTTATAATAATTCACCAAATTTTTTTGAAAATGTCTGCCATCTACTTTCAAATTTTCCCCGAAACATAATTTAGAATTTTTCATTAAAAAAATTCATTAAGAATTGTTCATAGATAATCAAGAGATAGATTGATCAAGTTTGAGATAATGTTCGATATCATCTCTAAATTCTTCTGTATTAATCTATTAAAAATTGCGACTGAGGTCTAGTTTGTAAACTGATAAAATGGTATCACGTGATAAATAACAAAATAGTAATAAAAAAGTAGACAAAACTAGACTATGATCTGTCGGATTTAGCAGTCGGATTAGCAGACAATAAACTTGAAAAATCATTGGTCATTGCTAATTGATAAACTGCTCTTGATTTTCGAGCAAGGCTAATCTCTCTAGTTGATCTTAAATATTTCATGAATCGTCATAATGTGTGTGTGAAATTGCACGTAAAAACATAGGCATCGCGAGATCAACCAATGTTGCAGTAGCTACCTGACCCAGATGTTAGATATGAATACCAATCGCTTCCTTCAGTCGTTTTAACGGTGACGCGCTCCTTAAAGAACGTGATGTAATCAAATTACGAGTAAGCAAGCCATTATGTATTATGCCGAGAGGAAGTATCATTATGTGTGACCAGTTAAAAATTCAAAATAGCCGTGATCCTGCAGGTTTTATTGACACTAATTTCATTTGATAGTCTTTAAATAATTCCACGTGGTGGGTAATTTTTTTCTATTCAACTGCAATTATGTTTCTATTTTCGAGATATTTGTTTTGATAATACCACTAATAGCAGCTCTGAGCTAAATGCGTTAAATGAGTAGCGTTAATTTTTTTTCTCCCATTGCGTCATGCCTGACATAATGCGACGATTGTATGAATGTTAAAGCGTGATAATTTCACATGATTCTAATTACAAAAAACGTCGCTGTTCCTGTTGCGAGTGCAGCCACAACAGGCCATCTTCTTCGACTTCTTCCGAGTCTTCACGGCCTTGTCCTTGGCCATGGTAATTATATATTCCCGAGTTGTCAATTAATGAAATTCCAATGGCAACGATAATTCCGTTGCATTCTTATAAATTCAAATTGTCAATATCCTCAATCAGTACAAAAACTACTAACTTATTAAAAGTACAAAAATCAAAATTAGATTATACGCGTCGACTTATGTTTTAACTGCACAGTTCACTTGTTAGTCAGAAATCAGTAGTCAACGCACAAAATCACCAATGGAACTCGTAAGAAATGATTTCAATTCCAACTGACAGATACTTCTGTTAGCACACATCAAACACCACTCGGGCCGGTATTCAAAAACCTCCAGCTATGACGCCTGCGTATGACCCGATGGATATCAGGAACAGCGACTTCAACCAATCCAAGATTGATTCAAGATCAGGCGAACGGCTAGTAATATGACCTCACGTTCATGGAGCACCAATTTTATAATAGCATCTCTCCGTGAGTCGGCGCCGTTTCTCATGTTATATTCCGCCCCCACCCTACGATGGTAATGAATTTTTAAACTATTCCCCACCGCATTCCTGTTGTCCAACTCTTGGCATAAGCATCAACGCACTTGTCATTTATTCTGAATTAATATTCAATCAATCCTGTCATAAAATGAATAGGTTCTACACAGTCTATATCAATTAAAGCATCCCTATTTCTTTTTTTTTTATTAATCTCTCCAGTTTCTTCAATCGACTCCCTCGTAAAATCCCACTACTACACGGGATTACATAAATTAACGTATTTCGGTCGACAAGTTTGCGTTTGGCAGTCGGCCAGCTCTCGCATCGAACTAACTACACCGCAAAATAAGAATCATGGAACAAGGCTAGAAGGCAGCACGACGATTGATTATGTAACAGGTAGCTAACGGGTGTGGGCAACAAATGTCTGTCTATTATACTATTGATATCGCCACAACAACTGGAGGGCTTTGTGTCACCGCGTGGTCAAGAAGAATCGTCTTCAGTGTGTCAGATGCTTGCGCACCTAACTCCCCACTACATCGAGTGTCAGTGTCTTAGGGTAATTAGGATCATAACCCTGAGCTGCTGATGTTCTTGATAGACTTAATGTTCTTAATGTGTAAATTATGGTAATTCTTACGTTGTCGCTCTAATTCTTCAGGGAGGACGTATATTTTTTTAGCATTAGAAATGATCATTCGAAAGGATCATTTAACGCGTTGGACTGACGGGACTTTATGTTCGGTACATTTCAGTTCAATAGTGGATTGGTAGGGATAGAATCGAAACAAGATTAGACAGAACGATACTTGGAAGAATTCACAAGGAAACTGTGGAGTGGTAAGTGTTTTGTGGGAAAATGTTTTTTCATGATTTTTCCGAACCCTGATAAGTCCTAGATCATCTGTAGAATGAGCTGCCGAAGCTTAATCTGCAGCTATAGAATTGATTCCATTGTCCCTAAGAAATTGAAAAGACAATAAAATTGAATGATTTCTCTTCAATGACACTATTGTCCATTTATAAAAGCCTGGTACATTAGTATCTTTGATAAGGGATTTATTCTGATATAAATACTTCTGTCATCATCTATAAGGCTTTCATACTAATGAAAGCTAATGCATGAAGCTAATGATTCCATTTCAGTCATATAAGATCGCTTTGAAACAATTTTATTTACTCCATTGTACTGATCACTTCGATTCCCAGTTTTTTAGCCCTGATGCCTTTGGCCTTTTACTCATTTTTCAATTGAGCATTCATAGTCTTCCATTTTCGGGCAATCAACATTTTGATTTCTAATATTAGTTTTATGAGAATTAACTAACCCAAGTGTAATCAACAAATCAAGGTTGGAATTTCACTTAGTATTCCATGCTTGCCTCTCCCATCCAACAATGTTCCAGTTTTCATTAATGCAATTAACGATTTTTTACGGTTCGAGACCGAATACTAGGAATGGAGGTCATCATCATTAGGCGTTAAGGAGATATTAAAAAACATTCAATTTCGTCAGCAAAAATGATCGGAATTCAATGGTTCTTGTCGACTTTCGTCGGGCTAATAAAAAATCATTAGGGAAATATAATTTACTTATCAATCTCCCACTCAAATTCCACAGTCGGAAATTGTGTCGCGTTCCAAATTCACAAAAAAATATGAATTCAGATTGTGACTTGACACTGTCATTGTCCACAAGATTTTTTATTCCATTCATATGGAAAAAATATGATTGAATCAATCCGAGTTATGAGTTTTTTTTGAGTATAAAAGGAAGATCATTTAATGAAGATTATTGTCAAGTAACGTGCCGACATAAATCCAGTAACATTTCCGATTAAAGTGAGTGACAAACTCACAATTAATGTAACTCTATAAAATCTATTTGAAACGATTAGATTCTCGAGTTAACTTAATTCTACTCAGGTCTAATAGAAGCATGAAATTAAATAAAACATTTTTTTCTATGTTGTTAATGCTAAATTGAAATTCCCACATTTTTATTTACGTCTAAATTTTAAAAAAAGTTCACCCATTTTTTTCTACGTGAGGATTCCCACTTGGAATGTTCATACATTGCGAATTCAATAACGAAGGGGGACTGATCGGTCCCCAAGGTCGTATTCTATAATTAAAGTCCATGAATAGCTTCCGCGAGTCTTCAATTAATTGGGGGAAATAGAGAGATAAAGGGAAGGAATCACTTAAATGTGATGTATCCAATTGGAGGGGCTGAAGGAAAGCAGATGGACCGATAGTATCTTCTCGAGAGCCTTTCAATCTTCTACTGGTGCAGATAGCTCCATAGAAATATCATGGAAGGGAGAGAGCACTAATAATAGAGATGGTTCTGCATGTGGTCTAGATGATGAGCAGACAGAAGCAGTCGTAGAATGACTATTAATTCAATCAAGTTAACTTCAGTGATGTGATTTATTTAGGGATAAAGGTCAAATATCATGGATTCATCTAATTTACCATGATTAGCATAGTGTAATCTATGTCTATGTCAATGTTCACTTATGTAATGTTGACGATGACTAATGAATAAAGTAATATAACAACATATAGAGTCATGGGGGAAGGGCTACACACAGCGAGACACAGTGAAGTTGTCATTAACTTACGGGTGTAGGTCATTTGGCCCTGGTAGTAGGAAGGGAGATACACGTGTTGTGCGTGTGGCGGTTGTCCATACACATTCATGGCCGCCATTCCGATTTCATCACCACCTACATTGTATTATCGGATAAAGCTCACCGCCAATTTTTTTAAATTCATTTTTTGTTATAAATTCGACAATCAAGTATTGTCAAATGTTCCTGCTTTTTCAATAGCCTCGGCTATTTTTTTCCAGTTCATGGACAAAAGCATTTGAGTGATAAAATTAAATTGTCGAGAGAATCATCAAAAACACAAGAAAACGGAAAAAGAACCATGCTCTTTCAAAAGAAAGAAAGATCTCGAAGAATCGAGACTAAAAACAGAAGAGGAAAAGATACTCCTTTTTCTTTTTTAGAGACTAATCGATGACTCTATCCGAGGATCAGTAACGACCGAGGGAACTACCAGCTGAGATCGCTCAGCTCTGAGATAGAAGTTGAAACGGTCAAACTCCATGCAAATTAATTTCAACTTTCACCTTTAGACAAATTAAATAATAACAGTAACTGCCAATTTGTAAACACAAAAGCATTGACGAAAAAAAACAAGTTTGCATCACTCAATAGTTCAATAAAAGTACATCACTATAATTCGGTAATGAAATAGCAGTAAAACGATTCAAGTCGAACTTGATAATTCTGATGATTCTGTTGATATATCAAGGATGAGAAGTTTCATGAGAAAAAATAATGTGACATGACGTTTACAGAAGCTTTTCCACAATTTTCCCATAAAAACACATCTCAAAATCATCCAGAAATTAATAAGATAACTCATGTTGAACTGAATCCTCTTACCACTCTTTTCTGTACTGAATCATAAATATGTAATCAGCTGAATTTTTAATGCAATCAGTCACTCACCGCCCTCATCCTCGCTATCGCTCATAAATGTCTCCTGCATAGATTCTGGCGCTTGAACTTTGTATTTCTCCTCAATCGTAATAGTATGAGTAGTTGTGATGACAGTTTCTGTGACAACTTTGAGGGTTTCGACGACACTGATGTATCCAAGCTTTTGAGCGATCCCCAAAGCCGTTTGGCCATTCTTAATCGACAATATCAAAATAGTTAATTGAGGAGCACTAAACGGAAACAAATTAATTGGGCAACATTAATTGATTGAGGATAAGTGAACTTACGTTTGTGACTGCATTGGGTTTAGCTTTGCTCTCCAATAGTAGATTGATGATCAGTGTGTGACCCTGTTGAGCAGCTTGATGAAGTGGTGTGTAACCAGCTCCAGTGCCGCTGTCAACTGCAGCTCCATTTCTCAATAAGAAACGCACCATTGCAGCTTGGCCAAAGTGGGATGCCACGTGCAGTGGTGTGTAGCCCGCCTAATTTGATTGCAGCATGCAAAAGAATATTATCCAATTCAATAACAGCTCCGGTAATCAAGTAGCGTAAAGGTTTAAAGATGTCAGTGACAGTGAATCGAAATTGCCATTGTCTTTTAAACAGGATTGTTTATGACAAGATAATTATTCGAATCTAATTTTAAAAACGTTTAGCATTGTCCAGAACTTATTACGAAGACACAACTAATATGAATTTCATCAAATTCAAATATAATTTGCATTCATTTCATAAAAGTATTTTAAATTTTAAAAAACAGTTACAATCCCGCAATCACTACAGATGAGATATCACCTCAAATCCCATCACTACTTCCTTTCTCACTCGTACCAAAAATATAGCATTCTGCGGTTTCGAAATTGAAGTGTGGTAAATTACATTTTCACGTGTTCTAAAATAAATACCGCATGTCTCAGCTCATTAAATTTCATTAAGCTCGCTGATACTTCATAAACTATTACGAAGGAGTTGCTAACTAGATCCTAGATTATAATGCAGCACTCCCTTTCATATGAGGGAAACGCGAAAAAAAAGATGGAAAATAGATCAAATTTGCTTAATTAAATCCAACTACCTTAGTTTTTGCATCAATCTGGGCTGCATTTTTAACGAGAATGGTAGCAACATTTGTTTTATCTTCTTGTGCGCATAAATGAAGCGGCGTGAGCCCATTCTGAAATATAAGAAAGAAAATGAAAAAAACCAATCGATCAATAATAGGAAATTAAATATTGTATATAATTCAATGATTCTCTTTTTACATAATATAAACATAAATTAAGTGACCTTCATTGTAGGAAATTTTCTCACCTGCGAACAGAATACTTCCCCGGAAAGTAACTCATTTACCAGATAATCAACTAATTGAAGTTAATTAAAACTGCTTGAATCAGCATAACTAATTTATTTTATTGTTGAATCATGGCGTTAATAAAGGAAGTAGGGAAGAATAATACAAAAATCTCTTTCGCAGCTAATCAAGTTCCGTATAAATAAATACTTGATCAAGAATTTTCTTGTAAAATGCCCCTGGTCTCAGTTACCAAAGAATTAGGGAGATACACCGGTAAATTTTGGATTATCAAATTTGTCAGTTTTATTATGGTGTGGTTTCGATGAAAGTCCACGGAAATGAAAGACCATGGACGTAGACAACCAGCGAAATAATAAAAAATAGATTTTCCTATTGTATCGGAAAAAAATTAGTTTTCGAACCCAGCGATATAACTTATGGTATATTATACGGCGATAGAAGTTTTATCTGACGAATGCTATTATGAATACTTTTATCGTCTGACGTATTTTCCCAACAAAAACACGAGTCGACCAAATTCACTAGTTCCACATACAAACACAGTCGTCAAACTTTTATTACTATTTTGACGACTCAAACCATTTTACGGTATTTCCATATAAAATTAGAACATTGAAAACAGATTACACTGCCTGCAGTCGAAAGGAAGAATTATGAACATTGCGTTACAAAAACCGCTTGGTTTTCTCGATGCTTAAGCAGAAAAAAAGCAGATCAAAGATGCTATATTTGATTTGATTCGTCCCCGACTGAAGTGATACTTCATCAGATAAAAATAGATATTACCTTAGCTTTGTGATTAGTATCAGCTTTGTGCTCAATCAGCAGGGTTGACATGTCGGTGTGCCCCTCCTGAGCACTGAGATGAAGCGGCGTAAATCCAGCCTTTGATTCTGCGTTTGCTTTAGCTCCATATTCTAAGAGGGTGGTGGCAATATCCATTTGATTTTTTCGAGCAGCAATGTGAAGAGGGGTGTGACCATTTTTAGCCATTGCATGTGGTGATGCTCCTTTATCCAACAGCAAAAGCGCGACATTCTGATGGTCGTAATGTGAAGCCACATGAAGTGGTGTCACTCCATTTTTCCCCTGGGCATCAACTGGTGCATTCTTCTGCAGTAACAGCCTTGCCACGTTCATATTACCGTACTTGGCGGCCAAATGTAGAGGAGTGAAGCCTTTCTTAGTTGTTGCTGTGAGGGAGGCACCGTTTTCCAACAATACAGATGCAACCTGGAACCGATACAAATTGAATGTGAAATAATGATGGCCAAGGCTATTTGTAGAAATCACTCAATAAAAGTGATGAATCTACCTCCTCTTGACCTTCCTTGGCTGCGATGTGAAGTGGTGTGTACAAGTCTTTTGTTGTGGCATCAACGTCGGCACCATGTTGAAGTAAGAGCATGACAATGTCAACATTGCCCAACCGCGAAGCAACGTGAAGTGGTGTTTGCTCCTCCTGTGAATTCAATTAAATAATAATTCAATTTTATGATCAGTGAAGTTGCAAGAGATGAGAATTGACGAGAGTTGAGTCACTGAAGTTATTTAACGTATTGATTCGTTTCACAAATTGACATTTATCTATAATTTCTTTTCTCTATTCAGAATCCTAATGATTTCTATTTGGGTTTTATATTGGGAGTTATCCATCAAAACTGTTTATAAAATTCACATGTACATAATCAAAGATCTAGGTCATTTGCCTTTATGGAGATTTCTGTTTTCTGGTTTGTTTCGTCCTTGAACTGATGTTTATTTTCCGTGATATCACACTACGACACAACATCACGTAGATATTTTGTAAAGCACATTTGATATAATTAAGTCGAGGAGTTATTATATATTTCAGGGGTAAAAAAACATCATGAATCAACTGAACTTAAAAAGGAGCATGTTTTCAAAATAAACCATCACGGAGTTCAAGGAGCACCGAGGTAATGCTTTTTTAGCGGCGAACAAAGAACTCTTTATAATATTTTTATCTGCTTCAAACATCAAAAAACTTCATTAAAACGGGAGTTTGTACATTTACATTAGTGAAGATAGTTAATTCAATATAACGAGAAAATCAAGAGATTCCAATTTGACTGAAGTCCATGTAAGTTTTACGCGAGTCTTACATAAATAAATAGTCGAATTTGTGAAAGAAACATGAGGTCTCATTTAATTATCGTTCTCAAATAGTATATTACACTACAAGGGCAGAAAGTTGAATTTCCTGCACTGCGCGTCATGCTGCCCGAGGCGAAGCCGAGGGCAGCATGAAGCGCTGTTC
>JAPYZN010000846.1:0-28344 GCA_030522865.1 Psyttalia lounsburyi
CGTATGAGTTTAGATGCACAATTTTAAGCCTCGGCTGAAAATCATGCATTTAACCTCAAACTCGGACTTATGCGCCACTCATCGTCCTCGATACATAATGTACTATTTCCACAAAGTGTGATGAAAAAACGGGCTAGATACTCGCGGGAGTGCATTTTTTTATTCGTGAGACTGGACCACCCACCTTGGCCACGAGGCAAGAAACATTTTTTTACAATCGTATCGAAATATACTAGTTCGATATTTGTGAGAAAAGGGTAATTAGACTCGATACTTGATTATAAAAGTCGCCTTCGGCTTGTGCTATAAAGCTTCTACGAGCCCAAAAGCACTTTCCCGCTATCGTATCGCGACATACTTTTCCGACACATTGAGATGAAAAATTATGTTCCTAACTCGTGAAAAAAGTGGTTTTTGACTCGTGGGATTATATCACTCGCCTTCGGCTCGTGACATGAACCTCCCACTCGCCGAAAACCATTTTTTTTCACTTGTTACGAAATATACTATTCCCGCACATGTAATGAAATATACCAATTTTATTATGCTTCTCTAGACATTAAATCAATTCAAATAGACTTAGAGTTTAAAGACAAAAAAAATATCGATAGGCCTAGCCGGGATTCGAACCCAGTTCTGCCAGTTACGCCGGTTCAGTTTCTTGGAGGAATTCACGAGTCTTGATTTTTATCCTGTCGTTTTTATGCTCCACATATGATACTGGAATGTTCGTTGGGGAAGGTTTTTCGAGCGTGAAAAACTCGAGATCGTGCTGATGATCGTTGCAATTGATGCACTTTTTTTTACCCAGATTTTTTAGTGGAATCGAGTCTAATCAGGTGAGAGAATTCCACTCTGGAAAGGATTTGGCTACTGGAGATATCTGCAAAACTCCCCTCAGCATTAATCGATTTTATTCAATGATTATGTACAAGGTCTCGGCACTTACTGGCCTCCGAGACCTCTAGATCGCGACCGCCGCTCCTACGTGACTCCCCTCCGGGACTTGGTATTTTCGCAAATACCGATATTTACATTTATACATGAAAATGTCGACCTTCAGAGAATATACCAGTATTTTTCACTTTGTTCCGCCTCCTTCCTTGCCCTTTAATTATTTCTCATTGCGCTAGGAGCAAGCCTTCGGCTCCTCGGCAGCCTCACAATTTCCGTGGCCAAATAAGTAACCATTTTCGTACCAAGTAATATCTACACCAAAAATATCCAATCATTAGATTTCCCTAAATTCAATCACTGCCTTCTCCTTCCAACTTCCACTAATATTCCTCGGCCGTCACATTTCAAAAATAATCATCACGAATCTGCTAGATCATACAAAGCATAAATCCAAAACAATTCCCATATGACCCTTGTTCCTCCCAAAAATTCTAGTATTGTTTTAATTTACAACTTGTTTATACGGATCTCACCGGACCGGCTTCCCAAGATCGCTACTATTTTTTAAATATTTTAAATCAACGTTTAACCTCTGTCGAAATTCATTTTGGGTGTTCCTTAATTCGATTACATGGACAATTCTATTGATTCACCCGGGGTATCAGGAAGCCCCATCGATGTCCGGCAAGACCCTCATACCTCCCAAAACTCTCACCTCTCATCTGGATCAATTGGCAATTCTCCCCTCGACCTAATCGATTTTATTGATTAATTACAGGGTCAATGCAACTTACCGGCCTCCAACACCTCTAGATCGAGATTGCCGCTCCTACTGCGACTGATGGAGCTGCTTGCGTGGTAACTCCTCTGTGTCTCCTCCATCGCTCTGGTTGCACTCCTCTTGAATTGCTCCAAAAAACTGTCAATCTGATTTTCAATACTAGTCGGTGAACTGGCCATCTTTTACCTGAGTCAAGCCCAATGTCAACACCCAATTGCCAGGCCCAACGTTTTCCCTCGGTCTCCTTTTATCTCGACACATCGAAGAATTTTTATTTATTTATTTTTATTGTTAACTACATTTTAAATGAGATGCGACGAGGTTTTGTCACACCTTGTTAGCCCGAGGGAGTGACGGAGACAATAATCTGAGATGATTTTGCCATTAGAAAATATTTATAATCGTCCCGGTGTCCATTGGACATTGAACAACAGCACTGCATGTTTATTGTGACGGAACGTCCGGAACTGGATCGACAAAGCGCCGACGTCCTTGTGCGGGTGATGGAGGCAGGTGTCGCGTTTAAGATATAACAATTTTATCCGCAGTGCGCATGGGCCCCTCCTCTAACTCACTCGGTTTATCCCACTTCATCGTAAATTGCGCGATACTCTTGCGCCGTGTAGTAAAATACGGATGAGAAATTGTGTTGGGAAAGTAATGACTCTCAGGTTGTCCGTGGGATTTTAATCCTCTGGGTTTTTATTCGGGTGGTGGTCCTGTCGCTAACGAATTAATTTTTTCTTCGTTTTGCTTTTTATGTCAATGGGGGACTTGAGCACCTACGGATGCTGGACACAGCAACAGCTGATTTTTTTCTGACAGGGATCGAGGGACTTCAGTAGCTGAGGCAACGACAGGTAAACTGTGTGTGTGGGTGAACCCGAAGAGGGTCAGCGAATTCCAGACTTTTGAACGGACCTCGCATTTGGACAAGTCTCTGATTTGATGGAGTGGTGGCAGCACTATCCAGGGTAATGAGATGAAGATTCTCTTCAGCAAAGAAAATCCACCTGTCACAAGGGCATTTAATTACCACAAGTAAATGCGTATGACTAGTTGCATTTGAAATGTGTAGATTTTCTAGTGAAACGTAGATTTACTTGAGTGAAGTAAATTTAGTTCTAAGTGCTCCCTCCAAACGTGTCATCAAAGTCTACAGAACGTTTCATTCATCTTGAGGGGTAGCGATATCTATTGTATTTGTTGAAATTTAGAAATGGATTTTGTTTAATTCTCAAGAACGAAACAATTTAGTCGGCACGATTGCCATAATCGGGGCGACAAATATTTTAACTATGTATTTCCAATATATTATTTCTTAGAAATTCGAGAACGATTAAAAAATCGATTGGTTTATTTATCAAGATTTTGATGATTACTTTGATAATTTTTCATATTTTTATTATTCGATCCATCACAACCTTGAGGTTTGGCTTATTTTGATTCAAAAAGTGGATCTTAATTCCTGGAAGTGTAACGAACTTTGTCATTGAACAAATAAAATTCAGATCATCAGATCAGTTCCCAATCCTCTAATCATCAGATTATCCGGGTCTCTCAGCTTCATGAAAAATTTATAAATGTACGTTGTCATGAATTGAATTCTCGTTTTGTAATCCACGATGATGTCCAACAAATGACAAATTTTTACTAAAAAAAATCGGCAACACAATATATCTCACCAAATACTCTAGACAGATTTTTTTCTCGGTTTCCTTAGGTAAAAAAGATCGAATTTTAGAACTTTATTATGCAGTGCCTGAAGCTTTTTGGCTTCAAAAAAGGCACAAGTATGAACCTCTAGATTTTTCTAAAATTCAACACATGCGGGGGGAACTGCTTTCCCTTAAGGGCAAACGGTACCTCTTCCATGTACCGTTTTTCCTTAAGAACTCAACTCCTACGTCTATAACATATTTGCGAATTGTTCCTTCTCCCACAATTATCAATTTTTTGCCATGGAATTGCTTCATGGACTCGATCATTGCTTTACAGTTAATGACGTAGTAATAGTGTATAATTGCATCACTGAATACATGAAAATCATGAATGCAGAGGTTTTGCTGAAGAAGAAAAGCGTGATTACTATAGAAGATTAACAATATTAGCTTGAAAGAGAGACCTATCCATAATATAAAATATAAAAAATAAAAAAATATTGAGACAGCAGGGAGCTACCAGGCAGTGTCAGTTAATGACTAGTTCTATAACGAAAAAATAATAATTATAGGAGAAGAGACAACTTTCAAATTTTCCGTAGACAATAGAGTGCTCCTTAAAGAATAACGAAACCCATGCATTTTTTGAATTTTGGAAACATCCTCACGTCTATAGGCATTTTTCAAAACCAAGAAAATTTCAATTACTCCATTACCATATTGTGCAGCTTAGTAATACGAGCAAAATTCGTAACATGTCACATGACGGTCATACGATCGTAAGTAACACGTCACATTACCGACCTACAACTGTCAATGTGTTGTGACATGACAAAAATGTGACCGACTTACTTTGTGACGGTCACATAGCACCTAAGTAGGGGTGCCCCTATAGATGTCCAAATTAAAAAAGAAAAGAAAAAATAAGTTACTCAATAAGTAATACTTGTTTATAATAAAATTTTATGAAAGAATCAATCGTTCTATTAAGTCCACTTGTCACTGACGAAATTAACTGATGGACAATCACATGACAAAACATGAAAAAACTTTATAATGCAGATAAAAATGACCGTCACGCTGGATTTATATAGAGAATTCCTCAACGACCCAATGTTATCTGACCGATTTTTTGACAAGAGATAGCATGACCGTCATCACCTCGCATCTCTAGTGCAGTTCCTGACGTTTTTTTAGTTTGGAAAAATTGATAATTATCAACAGGCAGAGATGTCTAAAATTCAATAAACAACGATTACCGTTTCGTCTTAATCCCGTAAATGAAAAATCAATTGTTCACGAATTTATTTATGGTTCAATAGATTTCGAAAATTTATTAAAATTTACAGATATTCATTAATTCCATTATCATCGTAATTATAAAACGACATACGCAAGTTTTTTTTTTATTATAAAATTGTAAATAATAGGATAGCGATCGTTTCAAGCATTTTCATCACCAACCACTAGATTGTCTATATCTCCGAGGATTTCATGCGAAGAATGACGGGAACACTTGTGCAGGGGAGAATACCAAGCTCAGTGACAACTGCTGTTATCAGCTCAGGGGGTGTCACGTCGTATGTGAGGTTGAGAAGGTTCAGATTGGTATGTGCCTTCCAGTTGGTCAACGCTGTACTTCCATTGGCAAGTTCGTTGGGGTCGCCAATCTCATTATTGACTATTGAGTCTGTTTGCACTCTCTCGCAGGTTTTGTAGGTTTCGCAGGCGAATAGTACGGGAATGTTGAAGGCTTTCGCCATCAAGGCGATTTGAGCTGTTCCCAGGCGCGACATTATTGCTCCGTTCGCAAATATTGCGTGAACGCCGAGCAGAACTTTGCTCACCTATGTGGAAAATATAACATACATATTAGCTTTTAATATTGTAAAATATTATATCCAACAATTGAAATTCTGCGAATCTTAGAACACTGTAATGCAATGGGAGGGGGAATAAGAATGGAAAAACAGTCAAAACTAGAAACTAGAAATTTCAAATTAAAAAATTGAAATTCAAAAAGTTGGAATATTCTGAAGTTAATAAATTTTTAAGTCAAAGAATTTTGAAGTTAAAGTGAGTCAGTTTCAGCGGAAAAAAATGAAGAAAACTTTATCTGGGAATAACATATACGCACACGATCAACTTTCTAGAAACTTCGTGAAACATTCCTAGAGGTCATGAAAGGTGACGATGTCATGAAATTTCCAATTTTAACTTTTGGAGATATTACAATAACTATTCCGATTTAAGTCGACAGATTACAAAAATGTAAAAATGTAAAGAGTCCAGAGGGCATCTTGAATAAAGGACTCGAAACTCAAAACACATTCTACGTACACCTTCCTTCGTGATGATATTGCTAACTTGAGTAATTCTCCCATATGAGCATTCAATTCCATATTTCGCTAGTCTTCTAAGTAACTCCTTGCCCTCGAGGAAAGGCCTTCCGTCGAGAATAACGACCCTGAACTTCTTCCCCTTGTCGTGAGCTTCGCAGAGGATTTTTTGAATCAAAGAAGAACTGGAAATTAACACACAATTAGCCAATAATTACTAGCCCACTGATAATACTGACTTACTAGCTGCACGTGAGGATGACATCTCCGTCGGAGATCTTCGGTTGAATTGCTATTGAAATCGCCTGGCCTGCCAGCAAAATTTGCTCCTTAATGTAGGTATCTATGGCTGTTCCTAATTTCGTTTTTGCCTATTAAAAAATGATCAATTATTTCAATGAAATACATATTTTCGTTCCGATAATTTCATTTTTTTATATTTCAGAAGGTTCCGCAAACTAAAATTGTATTCCAGTCTAGCCAAATCTCATTAACAAACCTCATTATCAGAAATTGTCGAATCCAACTGTGAGATCTGCCACTTGAGATGTCTCAACGCATTGTGCATAGTGACAGCCATGGGCCTGCAATGGTGAAGATAAGCCGAGTGCTCTTGGAGACTCGCCTCTAGGCCCCTCGTGAAGTCTGCCTGCGAGGGTCTCTCGAAGTCCTGTATCATCTCCTTGACAGCAGATAAAAAGGCAATGCATCTCGCATTACTTCCCACAACGATCTTGTTGGCATACTGAACCCCCAGCCTGACAACAGCCGGATGAACATGAGAATTGACAGGTGGGGTGTCAACAAACGCTTGTCCCCTCTCATGATAGAGATGTTTGAAGAGCCCCACCTCGTGGCTCCCTGACTTGACGATCACCTTCTTCACTTTCCTCGGGGAGTTCTCGATCAAGTTCTCCTTCTCTCTCACCTTCTCCTCAACTCTTTGAATTTTTGGTGTCTTCGCCTGCTTCTGCGCCTCCTTCGCTGCCCTCTGGGCCTCCTGCTTCATTCTTCTTTCCTCCCTCAACTGAGCCTTACTCTTTCCCTCATCAACACTAGTTTCTCCTTGCTTACCAAGTGCAGCCTTTCGTGATGTCTTTTCATGTGCGGACACTACAGAATCCGAAACTGTTAGATTCGAGAACTTCTCTTGGACATTCGTAATCTCCTTCTCCACCTGGTCGTCTGACAATACATTATTCAGTTTAGGCTGGCCTTTGGAAACTGAGGGAGAGTTTTGCTGGGGATGATTTACAGACTTCGCCTTCGAAGAGTTCGTCGAAGTCTTTGAGACTTCAGCGAGTTCAGCATTTTCGGGATTTTGCTTTACACTCTTTGACTTGTTCTTGGCAGCTGCTTTAGCCGCCTTCTTCGCCTCCCTCTCCGCCTTTATTTCCTCCCTTGTTTTGCCTTCTGTGTTCATCTTTAGTCCTTCTAGGGAAGTTCTTGGGGGGATTTCTGGAGGCAGGGTTGGTGAGACATGACTCAGTGAGAGCTCATGGCTTGAGATATTACTAGTGTTGTTGGAGAGGTTTGGGAGGTTGGACTTTTTGATAATTAATTCGGCGTTTGAGTCGGTGGGGCGATTCGAGGAGCAGATCAAAGATTCTGTGAGTTTCAGGTTTTTCTCGTTGTTCAGGAGCTCTTGCGCATTCGTCTGGGGGCCGGCACCTGCCCGAGGTTTTTTCTCGTCGGGACGGATTTCTTCGGTGGAGGTGGAGTTCGTGGAGGCGATTTCAGATGTGTCGAGGGAGTTCGATGGTGGGCTTTGAGAGGTTGTACGATTGGTTTTCTTTCGTAGTCGACGAGCTTTCGACTTCGAGACTGTTGATGAGTGATTTTCGGACAGTTTCGAAGAGTCTCGGTGGCTATCGACGGAATTCGGGGTTGCTTCCGGGGGCGATCTTCGAGCAATTGTCAGGCGCTTCCTGCGAAGGTGACGGGCCTGGGAACGAGTTATTTTAGTCGTCTCTTTGTAATTCTGTGAGGAAAGAAGAGGAGAGTCATTAGAGCGTTTCTTGGAGATGAGGGGAGCATACGTCTGGAGATTTTTTGGAAATAGTTCAGGGTTCAAGACAAAGGAGAGATAACAAAAATTCCATGCCTTCCGATTTTCAACCCCTTCAGTGTTAAATACATCTTGGATATAACCCATCTTCTTGATTTATGCTTCCCTCTGTATGAAAACATTCAGTGTACAGTTTTGTAAAATTTGATTGCTTTACTGATTTTAATTAAAAATGAAAAAAATTTAATCGGGCGTTTTTTAATAAATATATTTGATAACAGCCAACAGATGGTGACTTTGCTATGGAACTTCTCAGGAACAATCTGTCAGGTTTCTTTCTTTTTGTGGTGAGAAAGGACTTATTCTTCTTTTTCTGTACATCATTTTGTGTAAAAATCATCGACAAAATCTTGAAAGATTGGGTTACATAAAAAGTTTCGAATTGGATAAGTCTTGTTTCAATGAAATATATATTGAATGAATATCGAAAAATGAGTAGAATTGTCACATAAATTGCAAGAGAATTATTCAGAACGAAATAAAATTTTATAGAAAAATCACTATTGAATTATTTCATACACTATTGCCCGTGTTAATCACAAATGAAGATTACAAACATGACATTCAGCAAAAACCAATAATAGCAACATCAACTCTCCTCGCTAATGACTACAATTATTTGCCACATGCAACAGGTTGAAAGTATGAGAATGCGTCAAAGTTTTCAAAGATGATTTAGGAACTGATAAACCAACAACTTGTTCAGTGAAATTATTTTCCAAATTAATAAAAATAAATGTGATGAAATTTTAGAAATAAAGAAGAAAGGCTAGGACAAAAAATTTCGTGAAAGCAGCAAAGATTATTAATCATGAATGATGAATAAATTTCTATTTTTAATACACTTGGCACTACTCTCTGTACCTTCTCATCCATTGCCACTGTGTCAAATCTCAGACCTCCCACTAGGAAAATCAATATTAGTTAAAGAAAAATACATTCTTCTTTCAAAATATACATATGTTGTGTAACGAATGGTGCAGGTTATGTTGAAATTTTTCTAGATAAATTGCTGTATTGCCGAGCTTATTGACAATGTACAGATGATTTTATTATTTTTAATAAGTGTTATTACCTCGTGGATTTTATTCGATGATTAATCCCTCAATTATTAGTTGGAGATGCAACAAACACAATTTTTTGTGTCACTGCAAATATTCAGGGATTGCACATATGTATACACTTTAACGCCCTCTGTGGACAATTTCGACACTAAAATTGAATTTTCAATATATACACGAATGATTTTCAGTATGGAATTATTAAATTTATTGGTTCTTTGACTCTTTGGACTCATCACAATAACTCTTCACCTATTTTTTTATTTCAACTTATCAATTTGTGTGTCGTCTAATTTCTATCAAATCGGTTGAAAATAATTTTCGTGATTTCATCCAATTTAAGGAGTCTAAACGGATTTTTATTAATCTTTTTTTTTTCAATGGAAATTTTCCATCTATTTTTTTTATAGATTATTAGCATTTGAAAAATTCTCTTAGTTCATACAATGTAAAAACATTAAAAAAAATTAAATTTCATTAATTTTAAGTAATTTAAATGATGCGACATTGTCAAAATTCAATGAAGAAATTCAGACGATTTCTTGTATAACTCACAATATCACTACAACTGAGCTAAAATTAAACTTTTCCAGTTTATTGATTGTCTACATATTAAGTAGTTTCAAGAGATGTGAAAATTAAGGAAAATATTGGATGAATTCACACCCCAAATCGATATTGCCAATGTGCGATTAGTTTTACGTACTGTGATGAAATAATAAAAAAGACGCAGTGATTTTTTTGATTTTTCATTTATTTATATAATTAAACGTCTCAAGTGTCTCTTCACTTTTTCTGCGCTGCGGCAGCCTCGTCCTCTCTCTGGTACGACTGGAGAAGTTCCTGTTTCTTGGCAGCGAGCCTCTCAGCCCTACGTTTGCGTGCCTCACGCACCTTTGTACGACGTGCCTCAGCCTGGTCTGAAAGCATCTCAGCACGTGCCTTCTCAGCCTTCTTCTTGTGGATGAACTCCATGAGAACACGCTTGTTCTTGAACACGTTACCCTTGGCTTTCATGTAGAGGGAGTGGTAAAGGTGTCTGTCAATTTTCTTAGTCTCACGATATTTCTTCAGGAGACGACGAAGTACTCTCATACGTTGAACCCAGAGATCCTGTAATTAATCAAATCATTTACCTCTTCAAATCATGCACCTGAAGTTACGTTAGAAATTACCTCTAAAAAATTTGATACAAAAATCTAAATTACATATTGAATTTTTAATCCAACAATACCATCAGAAATCCATTTTTCTTCTAAAGAATACAATTTAATTTTGTTCAACCATCTAATTTCCATTAAATTCTTTTGTTCTTTTTTTCTCGAGGCATGCGAAAATTAGTGGAAAATCCAAAAGAATTCATTACTCTTGATGAAAAGTTCAATTACCTTCTGAGGCGTACGAGCGTTGGCAGTACCTTTTCTCTTACCAAACCCGCAGTGACGTCCCTTCCTCCTGGCTTCAGTATTTTTACGTACACGAGCTCTGGAGTGGACAGCCACGGGCTTCTTGATGATTAAACCATCCTTGATCAATTTACGGATGTTCTGACCTGAAAGTTACCAATGAAAATGAATTGTAAAATACACATGAGAACTTGGATTACAAATGGAAAATGAATAAATGATTTAATTGTAAATTTCTCTGCTCCTTCTCAAGGTGAGTCAATCATGTTATTTTCAATGTATTCGAATCAATTGCGGACGATAAATCACTTGTCGTAGATTATTTACTTTTTCATTAAGTTTCTTATTTTCTTCATTTACTGAATATTCATAAATAAAGGTCAACTCACGAGAATTGGTGTTGGCAATCTCGTTGATTTCATTGGGGTCCAGCCATACCTTCTTGCGACCACATCGCATAACCGAGGCTGCAAGCCTCTTCTGTAGTTTCAAAGAACTGTAACAGAAAAAAAGGCCATAAATACCAAACACCCCGTCACTCAGCCATGGAGCATGCACCAAATGAGGTTAGGATTTTCTGACACTTCAAATTGCTCATTCTTGGTTCTCCGTGACCGCGATCCCTCTAAAGACCATTCAAACCCTCTCTAAAATCCTCTGATAAACTACCCCATCCCTGAAAATATTTATTAATCATTCCTCAACCGAAACCATGTGGCCCTCGTCACCCATCAATACCGCACACTCGATATTAACTTCAATAAGTCCCAAAACTGCACTAATTTGTGTCCCAAAAAACTCCAGTATATTTTTTAAAACTAAATCCCCTTACAAAACACAGTTTTATTAATTTTCAACCCTCAAAATTAGTATTTTCTTTCGTAAAATGTGTACCTCATGATGAGCCTCCGAGTCCTTCGTGGTAAAGAGAATCAAGATGGCGTAGTTCACTCTTCCTAGTGTTTCACCACTGGAGTCAGTGCAAAATCTCCCCTCGTTTTTCCTCCCTTCCCCTACTTTTGCCTTAACCCCCAAAAAATCATTAAAAATAAACCTATAATTTTCAACGTTTTTCCACTGCAAAAATCGTCACAAATTGGATTTTCATTGATCAATTGACTGTTCCCCGGGAAAATCTTTTCAAATGAACAATCCCGTCAACAGCGCCACAAGAATAACTCGTGCGCATGCGCAGATGTGCCTCCAACTCCCCAGTCATCTGTCGACGAGATGTTTATTGTGCAAAACACGTCTGCGAATAGAAAGGGAAGAAATAATAGAAGGAAAAAAAAACTTGAAGTACTTGACGTACAACATGAGAAACTCGTTTAGTGTTCCCCAGTATTCCGCCGTCAGTGGATCAGTCAAATAATATTCGGAAAATTGTTATCGTATGGAAATTCACCGGTCAAGAGGATAAAGTTTTTGTTTTGGAGAGGGGGGCTGTGATTGCGTGAATGTTCGAGTGTTTAGCAATTGAGTTTGTTCAGGAAGTTGCGGGATTTGGTGGGTGAATTGTGGAGATGACAACTATCAATGAGGATTTACAGCGGGAGAGGGACAATTGCACTTTTGATCCAGAGGAGCTGACTCAGACGCTGGATGGCAGTCCGGAGAAAACTGCTGCGCGCAGGGAAAGGGGTGAGAGTAACTGCTGATGAGTTGTCATTCGCTGATTAAAATTTGCATTTTTTTAGCTAATCATCATCCTGAGGACAATTCACCAAGTCACACACGGAAAAATTTAATCGTGGGCTCAACACTTTTTGTTGAGTTTTAAATGCAGAGGTTCTCGATAGATATTTCTCGCGATTTTTCCTCGATTATTTTGGTTTTTGCGAGGAACAAAAAATTGTAAAATTCTTATCTTTTAAGGGGGTCTTCTACTCTCGAGCCCCGAAATCGAGCGGTTACTTTGGGACTTAAGTGCCTAGCATCTACTCAATGGATTTTTATCATTTTTTATTATTTTGGAGATACATCTCTCGACTTTTAAAATCAAATTTTTAATTTTGAAAACAAAAATCTTGTGCCTACAAAAACGTCTTTGATTACATTGACGTGGAAATCGCTAAGTTAGTGTTTGGCCAATCAGGTGATCTGTAATAAAAAAATTCATTTTTTTTATAATCAGAGTTATGTTGGCTATGCTTCCCCGAGTGCGATTTCCACAATTTTTTTGGGTTCCGTTTTTATAGCCAAAGAAGTCAAAAAATGATGAGAAAATTGAAAATGTTTACAAATTGTTGCACAACTTTTACAAATTGCTAAATAAAAAAAATTTCCCGGAGAAACATTGCCAACGTAACTCTGATTATAAAAAGTATCAATTTTTTTATTACAGATTACCTGATTGGCCAATCCGTAACTTGAGCGGTTTCAACGTCAATGTAATTAATTACGTTTTTGTGGTCATAAGATATTTAGTTACAAAATTAAAAATTTGATTTCAAAAGTCCAGAGATTTGTCTTCAAAATAAAAAAATATATAAAAATCCATTGAATAAATTCTATGCAATTGATTCCCAAAGTAGCCGCTCGATTTCAGGCCTCGAAAATAGAAGACCCCCTTAAAGACACTTATTAATTGTTAATGCACTCGTAATTCCCAGTTCCATGCGATTGATTTTGCGAAAAGTTGAGTAGCCAGTTATTTTGTTATTTAAGAACCAGTTTCAGCGTTTCACGACAGTCATTGTTTTATCGGAGCTCAGGTATTTCTGGAGAATGGGAGAATCAAAGTCTGAAGTGTGAGATGCCGTGATAATAGGTTTTGCCGCGGCACTTGAGTCACTGGTTTATCGGGAAAATGGACGAAATTTTCTTACTGGACGTCAACTGAAAAAAACATTTCCTGATCGATTCTCGGGGAATAATAAATTTGATGATGAATATTTCAATGTGCCATTGCACTATTCAACCACAAACGCCCATTTAAAAATCTTTATCTGAAATTGTCGGTCCATTTTTGCAATTAAAATTATTTTTTTAATCATTGCTAAGTTTCCATGAAATTTCATTAATCACCAAATTATGTCTAATGCAACTGCACTGGAAAAATGAATAGTCCACAGAGCGCAAAATTACATTTTTTCTTCCTAAGAGTACGAGAAAACTTGGTGGACATGTAGATAAACTTTAAGGAGATAAGGATATATTTAGTACAGATCGTATTTGTATAGTATGATTTTATTTGTGCAGTCTAATAGGTCTCTCATATAACAAAATTTTCTTGAAGAAAATTCTGTCGAGTCGAAAAAAGAACACGAAAATGAATTAACATTAATTAATAAGTAGAACTTCAAAAAATAATGAAATTCAATTATTCATAAACGCTGTTTGATATTTTGCATTTTGTTTATAATTAATTAATTTTTGATTATTAAAGAGTTATGATGAGTATTAAATTTTTTTCCTTTGCCGTGTATTTCGTGAAACAGTGCAGTTTCATCAAAATCTCTCTGCATACGAGGGAAAGGTATAGGAGCTGCCTGAGACCTTTCTCGTAGTTTCCATTTTCCTCGGCTAAAAATGACCCCCATAACATGTCCCCGGACAACTCTTCCTCCCAATAATCAAGTTAACTGATCTCATCGATCAGCCTTTACAATGACAACGCAAGAATCTCCATCGACAATAGAATTTTTTCCGTATTTTTCCACAAGTTGAGAGTAACCGGCAAACCTGCTATAACACTTTTTTTTCACTGCATCGTGCAATAAAAAGTGATTTTTTTACGGTTCGGAACCTGTTTCTCTTGAACGCGGGTTGTAGTCCAGTGAAATCAAGGTTTTTGTCTTATTATTCTCTTTCCAGAGGAATACTTTCTGAACGATCCCGAGCTGCGCGACGACGTGCCGGCAACCTACAAGAGCCATAGGGAGGTGTACGAAGATGCCATCAGGAGGGCATGTATTCTCCTCAAGAAAGTTCAACAGCTGCAGGATTTGGGAAAGGGGGAGATCGACATGTACTCGTTAGTATGCAGTTTACTGAAGAGTTGTATTCACTCATTAGCAGCCACTCGGATCATTTGCATTCCAATACATAGTGATTAGAGAGAAGTGCAGGCTGCGTTAATCACTACATTTGCATTGATGTGTGTCTAGGGTGCAATTACATAATCATAATCACGTGTTGAAATATTCATTTTTTAAAATCACTCGATCATCGTTGGTCTATTTTTAACGATAAATTTAGGGGAGACTGTGGAAGCTCTTCAACTGACAATAGGGATCGGCTCAGGATCGGCAGAGTGAAATACAATGATTTTTATTTCATATTAAAGCTCGGATTTTCCGCGTCTATTTGAAAAAAGTAATTGAATTTCATTCGGTGAATCCCGACTTATTGAGGATTGAACTCCTTCCATTTGGCCCCACATTAGTCACTTAATTTAATCAATGAGGGAGAGATTATTTGAAAAAGAAACTAAGAAGGCATTAATGTCCCAACGACGGCCTCAGGAATTGATTTCATGCGCGGCAGATGACCATTTATCGACGCAATTCGTGAAGATAAAATTACAGGCATCGATGATGATTACAATGATTTTAGACAAGTACTGGGGGGCATGCTGGGCTCTGGAATTTGCAAAGATGGTAATCCATTAGCTCTACATTACGTCATGTTCATACCGGCTATTATGGGTCAGGGTACCGTTGAGCAGCAGGGGTATTGGATATCTCGAGCATGGGCGTGCAATATCATTGGAACTTACGCACAGGTACTAAATGCTTGCTCAATACATGCTGATTCAATCTCTTCAAATATACTGGAATCGAATGTTAAGGACGAATTAGTTGTGTACAGAAGAAACTAATTAGTTTAAAAAACTATTTGTCGCTCAATTTTCTCCCTGTTTGACATTAAAGTTTGCCAAAATGTGTTCAGTAACAAATTTGCAAGTTCTTTATTCAAAAAAATATTTTTGAATTTTTTACTCTGATTTCTTTTGGCTTTTTTACAACCATAGCCCGGATGCTTTATTACTCGCATGAACAAGCTTAGAATTTCACCAGAAACTCTCATTATTCTGTGCAGACAGAACTTGGACATGGAACGTTCATAAGAGGACTAGAAACAACAGCTGTTTATGACCCAGAGACTAAAGAATTTGTTCTCAATAGTCCAACCAGAACTTCGTATAAATGGTGGCCCGGAGGATGTACGTACAGTTAAAAAAGTCGATCGTTTTGTTTTTTTATTATGAAAGTAATTCGATATTAATTAGTTCTACTTGTGAATTGCAGTGTACAATCGATTTATTTAGCAACGTGATTGTGTTAAATACTTTCTTGAATAATTTCAGTGGGGCAGACAGCAAATTATGCTGTAGTTATGGCACAACTTTACACTCAGGGTGAATGCCGAGGAATCCATCCTTTCATAGTCCAACTGAGAGACGAAGAGACTCACGAACCGATGCCAGGTAATTCTTAAGTCATTTTTTTTCTTTCTACATTTACAAGAAAAAAATTGATAGATAATTCTAGCGGATTCATTAGACAATTCTGTTGAACTTTGTATTAATCTTTGGCCTGTTCAATCGTGGGTACAATTGTCCTCGTCATTTCTTTACACTTAATCATCTTCTGATGTTAAAAAATGATACACAATGTCTCTAAAAATAAAATTTTCACCTCCAGGAATAAAAATCGGCGAAATTGGCACAAAATTAGGAATGAATGGAACAAATAATGGATTTCTGGGCTTCGAGAGGGTCCGAATTCCTCGTGATCACATGCTAATGAAGAATTCCCAGGTTCTCGAGGACGGCACATACGTGAAACCCCAGACTGATAAGCTTGCATATGGAACAATGATGTTTGTCAGAGTCGTATTGGTCACCGATATAGGACGATATTTATCCAAAGCCGTTACAATTGCCGTCAGATACAGCGCCGTAAGGCGTCAGAGTCAGATAAGAACAGAGTAAGGATCACATCAACTTAATTTACATTGGTAGACATCAACATAAAAATGGATAATATATTCATTTCATTTTCTCATTGCAGTCAACCCGAGTGTCAAATCATCGACTTTGTGACGCAACAGTATAAATTATTTCCACATCTAGCTGCATGTCTGTCATTCTCACTATCAGCTGATTGGATCTGGCAGATGTACAATAGTGTATCAGCTGAGTTACACCAGGGAGAATTGGAGAGACTGCCAGAGGTAAAACTAATCAATTTGACTGAGTTCTTTAGCAGACGATTTTGCTATTAAATATTTTCAAGCGTTTTATAAAAATTTATTGTATATTGAGCAACTTCTCCCGATTTGCAATTCAACCTTATTAAAAAATTATATTTATGTCCGTACTTGACCCTTGAAGAATACGTTTATGAAAATTTGGTCGTCAAATAATACAAGAAATTGGAAATGAAGAAATAATTAGGAGACGGATAGCTCAGTCGGAAGAGCGCCCGATGTCTTTTTACTGAAAAAATATATAAGTCCCCTTTTTTTACATTACTTCAAGTGTACCCCTCTTTGTGGGAGCCATTCATTCAAAAAAAGATACCCTGATACCAAAAAGTGTTTTAAAAATAAACATCCTGTAAAAAATGTTATTAACAAGATAATTGAACATCGCGAGTGTCTACTATGCTCCAAATTTATTTTGAAAACAGTTAGTTTACATATTCTTTTAAGACTAGTTTGCAAATCTGTAAATAGGAAAGTGTTATTAATAAAAACTATGTTGAAAATAAAAAGAGACGAGCACCCGATGGATAATCGGAAGGTCCTACGTTCAAATCCCAGTATGGACTATGTATTTTTTCAGTAAAAATTTTTTTTATATTCTGAATAACATTTTGTGATCAAAATGTAGAACACTGTATAAATTTTCTTCTTTGATGTTAATAGTGTTATTTGATTACAGTTGCACGCCCTAGCATGTTGCCTGAAAGCGGTGGCCTCCTCGGACGCAGCCAATGGAGTGGAACAACTCCGTCTGGCTTGCGGTGGACACGGTTACATGACAGCGAGTAATTTGCCAGCGACTTATGGCCTGGTAACAGCGGTATGTACTTACGAGGGCGAGAATACTGTGTTATTACTTCAAACAGCTCGCTACCTGGTGAAAGCCTGTAGGCAAGCGGTGAGTGGCAACGCCCTCACTCCGACAGTTCAGTACCTCTCGTTGCTATCGAAGGGAGGTAAAAAGAGGCCCTGGAAGAATACCCTGACGTGCATTGTGATCGCTCACCAGGCAGTGGCAGCTGGCAAAATCAAACTCGCCACTGACAATATAGACAGGAGAATGAGGGCTGGGGAGTGCCCAGAGGACGCCTGGAACCACACCAGCATAGAGTTGGCTCAGGCTGCTGAGGCCCACTGTCGGGTCTTCATGGTTTCTCGATTCGTCGAATGGACCAGGTCTAGGGAGAACACGTCCAAGGAGTTATTGACTGTTCTCAAGCAACTCTGCGAACTATACGCTGTCTACTGGGTCCTCCAGAAACTCGGGGACTTCCTCAGGTTCTCGTGCTTGAGGCCTGAGGATGTGCCAGCTCTCGAGAAACGACTGCAGGAGCTTCTTGGAGAGATCAGGGTCAACGCTGTGGGTATTGTCGATGGATTCGACATCAGCGATGAGGTTCTGGGGTCTGCACTGGGGGCTTACGATGGAAACGTTTATGAGAGGCTCTATCAGGAGGCCATGAAGAGTCCGCTCAATAAAGAGACTGTTAACAAGTCTTTTCATATGTACTTGAAACCTCTACTCAAGAGCAATTTGTAGGGGCCGAAGTGGAGACCCAGGGGTGAAAGTTTATAGGAGGACTTCAGTCGAGTGGAGAAACTCTGACTAATATCAAAATAAGATGCATTTGTTCGTGTCCAAGTATTCATATTTCAGGACAGTTTAAGCTTCATTGTTGCCAAATTTTATATTCTCTGTCGTTCCTTTCTGGAGTCAATCGACGAAATGTGATCATCAACATGAAATTCAATAATTCGTGCATTCCAGATTCCAGTGCAATCGATCACTGTGCCTTTATGATCTTTCTATTGGTGAAATTATATTTTTGATTGAGAATTTTGAAGTGTTAGCGTTTACATTCTCTGATTGTAAGGTGTTTCACGATATTCAAATTTAATGATCGTTGAGTAGAGTAGTGAGAGATGTTTATGATGTGAGTTGCTGATAAGAGGATATATTTTGAATAAAACTATGCTTTAATCACATGTGACAGTTATGACTGTGTTTCTTGATGCTGATGGTCATTACTTTTTATTGAGTCGTTATTCCTGATATGTTACACTTTTCATAATTTACAACTTCAGTGATGAGGGCGAAATAAGCGCAGGAGTAGTTAGATTTTTTGGATGAGATGTGCGCTACTCCGAGTCATTAAGTCTTTTTTTCCATTACTTATTATTATTCACTGTGTCTTCTGATTAGGATTGAGACTCGATGTCAGGCTAAGTCGCTTCATATATCTCTTCTTTCCCATCTGCTTCGTTCCTCTGTACACCCACCACTGAAGACCATCATAATTAGTTTGGGAATTGTTGATGGGGTTACACGACAACTCAACTAGAGACATGTTATCCTAATAACCAGTATCAGAAGTGTAGAATGGGAAATTTGCAAATTGAAAAAAAAAACAAATTTTTCTGCGAAAACAATAGGCAATTAAAAAGGTGATAGAAAACTGTCGGGATTTCACTATTAGTCCGTCAAAAAATAATACAATCCGCGACCGCTGGCAGAACCAGTCATTTTTGTTTATTGGATTCGCGCTCTATGGTGAATTGTCGTGCAACCATTGACAGAGTTTCGTTTCCTCCACCGAAGAATTTATTTACTTTGAAACTCCGGAAAGAGACAGTCAACAATAGGAGCATAAGCGCCAAAAATAGAGTGCAATATTTCTGAAAATATAAGAAAAATAGAAATTTAAATGAGAGATCATGTGTAGGAAATATCAATGTAAATACCCAACTGACCCATGTGGTGAAGTAACTGATAATCAGCGGCACAAAAGCTGTGATCCAACTCCATTTCAACACACCAAATATTGGGGCAGTTTTTCCATGGGTTAAAGTTCCCTTATTCCCTTTCTCCTTCATCACGATATGATTACAAAACAGAAGCGAATACTTTCCGAATCACCGAGAAGATTGGCTTCCCCTTGGGAGTAACTTCGGACTAACTTCGAACGATCTTCCCCGTACTTGTTCCATAATTTGTTGCTGATAAAAATACATCGATAAACGCGGATTCAAATCCTCGACGAGTGAAATCAAAAGCTCGACTATACGATGTCCACTACATTGCTACCATTATCTGCAGTCGTTCCTCCTCATCCCATTTTCGTAAATACGCCCACTATAAAAATTATCTATAGAATGCCTCCACCTTTCCATTTCTCTTCCCTAAAAAAATCTTTTTTTAGAGCGTTCCCTCGGCACATCGACTTTCGGTTTAGAATATGCGAGAATCGATGAACGCTGTGGTAATATTGAATGGTAATGTTTATCGTGTAACTTACATTAATCAGCTGCTTGGGACATTCTACGTAACGTCTACGTAGACGTTATCAGCGTCGGAGGACGACGGTTAAAGACTATTTTGTCTAATTCTCAAGGAAATTTTATGCCTTAACAATTCAATACGATATCATTTACGTTATTCACATTACGGATTATTTACTTAATTATCGAATGACAATGTCATTTTATCAATTATCCGATTGATTCTCAAATGCACAATTAGATTCAATAAAAAATAATTTTGTACTTCACAATGAGGCAAATAAAATACTTTTAACTCACGAGAAAATGAAAAAATTGTAACATTGAAATATCAATTATTGTCGTGCAACGAACTCCAAACACTTAGTTAATTTAACATGTTGTCGGAATATAACAAATATTTTGGAAAATTGTGCAATCTTTTGACGAGGTCTTTTCTTTTGGTTGAATTACAATTTATTTAGGATGCGAGGAAAATTGATGCTGCTCCAAGGCGCATTCCAATATTTTTTCCCATACTAAATTCATATTTTGTCGATTAATGTGGCAATATCGGTGCGATAATCATAGTTTTTAATCAATTTCGTTCAATAGGTCTGTTATGAAATGGGAGGATGTAACTATTTACAATTTTTGTACTGACAACACGATTTAATCCCACTAACTTTACACTTATCTTCAAAACCCTTGACGTCAGCAGAAAATGCAGATTATTTATTTGTCGCGGAAATTAATTATTTTAAGAAAAAAGGACATAAGAACAACCTTTCAGCTTTGAATATTCGAGGATCGCTAGAGGCTGTGATAATACTAAATCGTAATGTTGATAAGGCAATTTAGGTGATAGCCTGTCATAGCACTTCACAATTTTTTCTTTGAAATCTGAAGTATGGTTGGTTTAATTCTGCTAGTACGTTGTGGGAAATGACATTCCTAGTGTCAGGTACTGGTTGCTTTGAATAATTTGTTCCTATCAAGACATAAAAATTGGAAATTCAGTATGCTTGGGTAGAAGTACGGAAATTTCCCCTTCCCTTTCATACTGAAGGAATATAAATTATATCATTTAAAATATATTCGAATAATTCAAATCAACGTGTGGTGAGGTATAAACAAACTTTCCCAGCACTTAGCATTACCCAGGACTTGCTACGGGAACATATCTGGTGTGAATCCCACAAGATGCACAATGGTGTACAATGCTGCTCATTTCTCTTCCATCAAGCTATTCACTTAATTGAGTCTGACTCGATTTTATTGTGGATTTTACTTAGTTTACGTACTAAGTGGTGAATTAATCCAGTTTCACAAAAAAATTTAGATGAGTAGCTATGCGTTCCTATTACCGCAATTAATATTAGTTAGCTTCTGGGGTCATCCTATGTAAACGTTTTCAGCGTTGTAGGGAGGCTTTAAAAAATATTTTGTCTAATTCGTAAGGCACTTTGATTCCTAAACAATTCGGCACGGCATTAATAAAATTTTTAATATTACAAATTATTTACAGAACTGTCAAATGTAATTAATCACTCAATTGATTCCCAAACTTCAGAAAGAATTAATATTTACTACTCACTTAAAAAAGATAAAAATCAGAACAAATCAGAACAGTGAAGTTTATGATTTTTTGTTACTTCCCACTCGATCCAGAGAGAAATTGAAATAAAAATACCACAAACGTTAATCTTATACAGTACAGTGTTTATTTACAGAATAGGAGCGACCACATACAATAATTGTTATTCATACTAATATAGTGCAATTATCATTAATTCATGTTTTCATCTTCTGTTAATTAATAATAACGTATTATGTTTATTCATACGCGTCCGCGAGCGCACGAACGCGAAAGCCTGCGTAATTATTCAATAATTTTTTCTCATCATCGTAATAATAACCACCAGTTTGGCTTTTTTTTCACTCCAATTAAATTTTCACGTGTAATTATTTCACAGATGGTTCGCATCAACCAGAATTAACTGAAACACATATATATATGTATATATATATATATATATTTCAAAGTAATGAGGATAAGCAGAATGGGGAAAAATATTGCAGCAGAGAAAATTTGTATTTTCGATCGATTAACGAAGGCGGAAATTGTTATTTTCGGTTAAACTCTGCACTCACGGGCGAATAAGTACATATACATGTATATATGGGATGTTCCAGTGAGTTTGCGAATGAGATTGTTGATATATACACATATATGTAGATATGCTGGAGAGGGGAAAAATATATCGATTGTTCAACGATTTGAAGAAAGGGGCACGGAGGGGGGGGGGGGGGGGGGGGATCATTTCATTCGTCCACCTGGTCTGTTGCTTCAGACACTATAATTTTTTTTCTTTCTCAACTCTTACCCTCAATTGCTATAAGTATTATTGAATACACCCTCTTATAAAATATGATTTCATTATAATTATCATTTTTTTTCCTCTTAATTAAAAAGTAGACAATTGGGTTTTTCTTTTTTTTTATATATCATTTGTCAATTTTTATGTTCATTTCATTAAGTGATTGATGAGCGCTGGGTTTACAAATCGCTGGGGATTTGATGAGATTTCTGAAAGGTTTTGTGGATTTTGAGCAGTAAGAAAATCCAGGATGGGTTTTGCTTTTGTTTTTTTTTTCATCTATGAATTGTTTTTATTCAATCATTGGGTTGCAGAATGTAGAAATTATTAAATACGTTTCTTTATTTTCATGAGTAATGAAAAATAATTTTATGGGGTGATGAAACACGTAAAATAGAAAGTATCGGGTGATTTTTATCAGCAGTTGTGGCAAAAAATCTCTTGTGTAAATTCATTAATCTTTCAGCTGCAGAACATGAAAATCCTTGGATACGTGTTTCAATCTGATAAATAATGAAAAATCACTTCACGAGATGAAGAAATACGTGTAAAATCTTCATCGAGCATTCAATAAAAAGTTATCATTTGTTGCATGCAAAATCGGAAATGTCAGAACTTTTTGTGGGAATCTCGTCAGCTGCGAAAAAAGTCTTTTGAGAATCTTCATCCAGATAATTGCGGAATCAATGGTTTAGGAGTTGAATAGAGCGACTGTACTCCTCTGATGTAATTGCATTTTATGCGCTAGTTTTTTATTGCTGGCTCATTTTTTCTCGCCGTTTCCGCAATTTCTGATGCACGTGGACAATTAATGAATAACTAACGATGTATCCTATGTGCAATTTTTCTCGATTTATTACCAGCGAGATGTTACAATTTAATCCCACTTGAATCGATGGAAATGAGGATTTTTGGAGAAATTTCTGGGAATTGAGACTTGTACACTGAGAGAAAAAAGAATTAATTCTCAAACAAGTGTTGTAATTTTCAGTTTCGATTTTCGTTTGAACATAACTTGTTTCAGCAAATTTTCTTAATCTTGCATCATTTGATGATGCTTGCACAGAATCACAACATGATCCTCACTTCACCGATTTGAAACTAAATTTACACGAGGTGGTAGACAGAGAGAAAAACAACAGATTTCAAAAATTACTCTTACACTAACCATCGAATGCCTCAGAAATGAGTGGATTTGAATACAATTTTAATTGAAGAAAATTCATCACAGAATTTTATTAGATGCAGAATCCACCTCTTGATTAATTCTCAAATCCACTCTTTGCTGAGATATTCGCCGAAAATTACTCGACTGCAGTATTAATTTATTAAATGTTTGTTTTCCCATAAATAATCATGGATTTACGCACGACACCAATTAAATTTGCGCCAATGTGCGTTTATTTATTCAAATGAAAACTGTCATGGTTACAGAAAAAAAAATCAATCCGAAGTCATGTCAAAGTATAACTCGCCTGATTTCGCACTAATTGCCAAAGCATGCGCAATTAGATTCGATAATAAATAACTACGTATTTCACAATGAGACAAAAAAAAACTTTTAACTCTTGAAATTATGAAAAATGAAAAAGTTGTAACAATGAAATATCAATTGTTGTTCTGCAACGAAGTCCAAACACTTCATTAGCTCAATTGCGATCGGAATGTAACAAATATTTTGGGGAATTCAATTTTAGAGGGATTTTCTGTTGTTTTAATTACAATTTATTTACGATGCGAGGAGAATCGATGCTGCTCTAAGGCGGATTCCAATATTTTTTCCCCATACCAAATTCATGTTTCTTAGATTAATATGGCAGTATCGGTGTGATAATCATCGTTTTTAATCAATTTCGTTCAATAGGTCTCTTAAGAAATGGGAGGATGTAACTATTTTAAATTTTTATACCAACTCAAAGCCTTTTAAACCAGAACTTGTTTGCAACCACGGATATTTCCACCAAAGTCTTTTTTAATATTTTCTCCTAAAACCACTCCTGGAGGAAATAATTCGAGACTAAATTAATGTTAATGAATTTATTTTTATTAATTCACCAGTCATCTCTGAAACAAATTATCCCGAGAGAAAATGTCATCGGCATTTCTCCTACAATCACTCTGCATCAGTGTAACTCTAAATTCCTTAGAAGTCCAATGACCTTTCCGCTAAAATTGAATTTTTATTCAAGTTAATTCTCCATTACCCCAGCAACGAAGTGCTTTACGAGAAAATATCATGAGAAGTTTTTCGTTGATGAAATTTCCATTAAACAAAAACCTAAAATAGTTACGTTTCGCCTGTTTGCTACCTCTCAAATTCTCAGTCCTCCCATCGTATACACGATCCCCTACCCTCAATTATTTTCCCACCTGCATAATTTCCTGACTCATCCACATTTCAGTGTTAATTATCTGTCTCTCGATAATCGACGTATCGAATACAATGGTAGGAAAGTGTCGAATTTACAAATAGCCGTAGAATTAACGATTAAATATTAAATCCTACCAATATTTAGATACAAATGTTTGAGAAAAGTAAAATGCCACCGCAGACGCGTTTTAATTCACATCTCCATTAAACCCTCTCTATTTCAATTAATCTCTAGTTGCCAGTTTCAATGTATCCCAATGAACACCAAAATTGAAGGATTACAATTACAAATTAATCAATAAAAAGACAATTAACTCTGGGGCTCTGGGAAAAGATAAAATAAAAAAAAATCTCAATAATTCACAATTTTTCATCGAATTAACCGTGCAAATAAATAATTACTGCACCCAATCGCACAATAAATACAATTAAAAAAACACGAAGAGATCCCTTGGATCCAGTTTCGGCATAATTTCACGATCAATATGGCAAACGTGTGTGTCAGTCAGTCAAGACTCGTGTGCGCTACTCCATGGGGAAATGGGGGAATTAAAACCGCAGTTCCCCACCATTTCAACTGAAGAAAAAAAACCCCAAAAGCCCAGCACAATAATTCGTTAAATCGAATAAAAATCATTAGCTGCTGGAATAAAAGAGAACTGCATAATTTCCTCGTTCTCTGTCTCAATTTCGCCACAACTAATCCTTCAGGAATCGAGGACTCTCGTGAACGAAATTGGTTGACAGAGGAGACCAGGGAGACAACGTGATAACGTAAAAAAAATAATGGGAAATAGGAGTCTCTTGGGAGGATTCACGACCCCCCGAAGCCTCTCTCCCATCAGTTGCCATCGTACAAAGACATTACGTAAAAAAAGAAAATTAAAAAAAATATTGAAGGATTGGACGACTCACAATAAACTTCTCTCAGTCCTATACACATACACACATTTTTTTCCACTCGCATTTATCACTCGTTCTATGTAAAACGCATTTGGAATTTATGGAGGGAGTGCCTTCAGCAGGGATCGACGTGTTTGCGTTGATTTTGCATTTGAAGGGATTTTGAATTTTTTAAAATGGGATTTTGGTGGTTTTGACGGGAAACAGAAGGACATTTTTTGGAATGTCTTTTGTATTCTGGAGAGAATTTTGGATAAAGGAGGGAAAAGCAAGGGAAAAGGAGAGGGCATTTGGTGATGAGTATTTGGAGTTCTGCAGGCACTCCCTGTCGACGTCTTTACGTCACTCGCAATTCAAATTCCATCAGCAATTTTAAATCCTGCCTTTAATTTTCGTTCAAATGATTCGCTTCTTTTTGAATTTAATCATGTCTTGACTCGGTCAGTTAATCGGTTTAATCGCCTCGAGCTTGGCACGAACCGAAATATAATTTTAGTATTAAAATTAATCCCTTCAAGCGTAAAATTCACGATTGTGATGTGGCGCCCCGGGTTTGGGATACGACGCCGCTGCCGGTGATCTTCTTGGCTCGTCGAGGGCGTACGAGCCCTCGTCCTTCTTGCGCATTCTGTAGACAATGAACATTACTACGAGAATTGCACACAGCAGGCCAACAACCGCTCCTCCAATGACAGCTGAAACAAGGGTATGGAAATTAATTTTCAGAATTAAATGTTGAAAAAAAAGATTGAACTTTAATTGGGATGCAATTGTATTTTTTCCAATGGCAATTCATTTGATTGAATAGTGAGAACAATTAATTGTAAAGTATTACACTAGTGCTGAATGATTTTAAATATGTACAAACATATACAAAAATTTAATTTCACGACTTTCTTTGCTCTTCACTCTGCCATCAAATCTCCATTAATTGAACCATCAATTGAGTTCAACAATTGCATCATTCGAGGAGTATAAATACTATAATTACCGGCTAGAACGCCTGGCTGCGCGAAGAACGAGCTCGCGCGATCCTCGTGCTTGGGATTCATGATTAACACTTCGTGCGAGTCGTCGGGATCCTCCTCACCCTCTGGCTCGTCCTCGCGACCAGGGGCTAGATCTACTTCGTTATCTGGTCTCTTCGGAGCAAGATCCTGTAATGAAAATTTACTCATTAAATCCAACCATCTCGGTGATGATTTTTTGCAAATTTATGAATGGAGAAGGGATAATTGGGAATTTTTAATTAAATCATTATTACCTCAGTTACGTGCTTGGTCTTGTGAGGATCCTCGACGTAGGGTGTATTTGGCTCGGCTGGTTTCTGCTCGGGCAATATCCTACTGTTGATGTTATTGAAATCTAAAACAGGATAAATTCAATTAATTTATCGTTTACACAAAAAGTATTTTGCAAATATCTCTCAAAGTCATTGGTCCAAGTGAAATCCAATTTCAATAATAAAAAACCCGTATTAATGACTCTTTGAATTAATTTATCACATCACAGCATTAATTTCCGAGACTGGAAACGCATGCAATTAACGTTCAGATAAGCTAATGCAGAAGCCTAGTGAAGCGGTATTGGTAAAGTGCAATAACCGTGCAATTTGTGACGCTTCCGTGTACGGAGGTCCGGGCATAACGTCCATCAAGCCACTGGATGACGCTTCATCGTCATCGGGCATTACCAATTCTATGCCTTCCACCGATATAACCCGACGATATGTGGAAATATTGACGATACAAAACGACGCGGCTGTGCGAGAGAATCAGAATGAATTTCCGATAGCTCTGAAATTTACGAATATATCGTGAACTAGGCCGTGGCGACACGTGCGATATATTCTCCATTTTTTTTTGGGAGACAAAAATTTCCGCTCGTACGTTGTACCCGGAAAAATTGATACGACACGTTGGATTGTTTATGGGGATGAACCGCTTACGATGGATGGAATTTTTTTTGTTCGGTTTTGGGATGGCTCTGGGTTTGCGAGGTGAGGTGGGCCTATTTACCTCGATCTCCGTCACCGTCTTCGTCGTCGGGGCCTAGGCCACTGCCTGACGCTTCGAGGTCGTCTCTCACTTCACCACCACCTCTTCCAGAACCTTCCAAGGCCTGATCGTCAAGATAAAGGTCGTCGGGAAATGAGTTGTAGTTTGCGTTGCCCGATCGTTCCTTTCCACTTTGGTCCTCCTGAACAAACAAAATTTCAGCAATATTTAATAGTAGGTTCTGATTATTACATTTTAATTTGTTAACTCTGTTGTCAAGTAGAGATGATATTACTTTTGGGTAGTGTTCTCAAAATATTTTATAACTCATCGGTTTCACCTTAGCATAAAAATTACAATTTTTCTCAGTCTACGCTTCACCCATGCTGAGCCTGGAGATGCTCACCACTCGTTCTCTGTTACATTGAGAGAAAAGGCGTTTTTTATACCGAAATGAAGAAACTGATGTGTCACAAGTTGACAAAAAATAAATATCTCGCGCTGAGAAAAGAATCTTTCATCAAGAAAATGTATACCGGTTCTGAAGATTGAGGAGCAGTTGTAGAATAAAAAGATGAGTTCTCAATCAAAATCTATTGATTTGTGCATTTGAATCTTTCGGATTTGAGACTGCAATATTTTTTTACAAAGTGATTTAATTAAACTTAATTTGGAAGGTCACATTCTTATTGCAACTTAATTATCTTCGTCTTTGGAATTAGTACACAATTTCTTGGAGAAATAAATTCTGGTAAATTATCACGTCATCGCAGTTTCTTGATACAAGTAGAGACGTTTTTCTCAAAACTATTTTTTCTTCAACAGACTGTTTGTAAAGTGACATTTTACGCACACCGCGAGTTGCCTAAAATGCCACCTCCCACCGACTGTGACGAAAAATATTGTCCGATACACGGAGAGAAAAATCTGTGAATTTTTATAGTGTGATTCCAATAAAAATTACTGTGCTGCCTTACAATCTCGGCGCAAACTGCAGGCCTAAGAAAA